>CM057137.1:1394910-1469910 GCA_029964075.1 Patiria pectinifera
AATTTATTTAGATGGACAAAGACTATTCTTAAATCTTTCACCTTTATTTTCTTGATACTTTTGCCTTTTAAGTTTATCCTGCACTACGGCTCCTGACATTTTCAAGCAATTTAATTTAAGATCAGGCCTATGCAAATGCCAAACATCCACACACAAACAAAAATGAGATTCCTACATCAAGCCATACAAAGGGGTCCCTTCATTTATTAGCTTGAACCGTCAATAAGGAATCCAATTGATTGAAATCTTCTGGACCATATGTAAACATCTGCAAGGAATAAGACGCGACGACCTTCACTGTGACAGTACAAGGGTTTTAATGAGCGCGCTGCAATGGGCACCAGCTGTCAGGGTCATGCACGATTAATTTACTGCTTGATGACGAGGTTCTCCACAGTATTCATGTGCGTAGATTACGATCAGGGTATACTGGACATACATGATTAGCTTTGGTGAAAATGGTGAAACGGATAATACTTGGGTCTTCAGTGCATGTGTTTCAAAATGAAATTTAATTAGACGACTACATTTGCAGCACGTCGAAGACACTTTTAACAATGCAGATTATAATAGGGTTCATAGAAACATAAATAAAAGTTTCGCATTGTTGAAAACAGACATCGAGATAGACGGCAGAAGTGGTGGATTTAAATCTGGATTTTTAAATTTTTGGTTTGAATTCCAATATTCGGTTTCAATTTTGGAAACCGGATATTCGAAACCAACCTTAAAAAAATTACACAGGCTTAAGAAAACAACTGAAACATCCCCCAATTTGCTCCATGGTCTCTGACTGTAACTGCATTCACATGCTAGTGGTCTTTTAGGTGTGAATAGCCTGCCCATTTGACGTAAATCCGAGAGTTCCCAACCATTTGTTTCAACCTCACAGCTCTGGAGTGTTTTTGCAAAGGCCCAGTGGTCACTGAATCCTGCAAACCATACCAGATTATTGGGAGGACATTGCATGCAGTACCTCACGCCTCATTTGTTGACATAACTGTGAACTGAATGGGAACTTCTGGTGAATTCGGATAACCATTATTCACTTTGAAAGACATTCGGATAACCGGATTTTGAAATCTCTGATTTCTCCCACCACTAGACGACAACTCGATTTGAAATGGATATTGTCTCATATTTAACTCTGATCTTGAATACTGCATACTTAATAAAAATATACTTGGAATCTGATATTTTTATGTTATTCTAGTTGTCATGGAATCTTGAGTTTTTACGACATCTTCAGGTGCCAGGCCTTGGGAAACCTCCTTTGGATTTGTCCAAATAACTGTTCACAACTTGAAGAACTATCACTGGGGAAAACTAAAGAAAACTGAAATACTTGTTTCAATTCGTTTGACAGCCATACTCCAATGCAACTTACAATTTGAGATGGCCAAATAAAAAAAAAAAAAGACACGGCATTAAAAAAAAACACTTTTGATTTCCTAAAAAACCATCACATTGATATCTTCATGTGGACAAAGACTTTTGAGAGTTACTCTTGTTTCATATATTTTTTTTGGAAAGAGTGTCGATTTTATTTTTTTATATGGGTATTTAATAGGTAGAATGTTATTTTAAAGATTGGAAAAATACGAAACATTAGCCGTAAAACAACCCTTCAACAGGACATGCCACACAAGCTTTTAGTTTCATTTTGACCGGCTTACAATCACCCCACAGGCATTGATGTCAGGATATCAGGAACTTATCGCTGAAACCGGACAATGGTACGAGCAGCTGAGATATATGACCAAGTCCTTGTGGTTCTTTAACCAGATGTAATAGCAAGAGGAAATAAAAAAGCTCTCTAAATTTTTCATGGCTGATAAAAGAATTTTTGAGCTGATATTTTTTCAGGTTTAGGTACCGTATACATTGTTCACTTACTGTGTGATTGTAATTTGGGTAGCAAATTATGTACATTGTATTTCTTTATGGATTCAGAGTCAAAGTTTATGTAAATGTTTATAAAATTACACAAAGAAATTGACTGCAGTGGGGTTTGAACCTGTGACCTCCGGAATACCGTTCCCATGCTCTACCAACTGAGCTACCAAAACGTCAAGTAGAATTTATGAACAAGCTGGCTACATATGTGTTTTCACAAAAGACAAATCTTCTACCTTCAACATACCGTACTTTATTTACTGCATCATGAAAAAGGGACAATAAAATATTAAGAGAACATTTCCTGGTGTAACATGCAAATGACTGCACGTGCGATGGTTTCCGGAATTCTCTATAGGCCGAATGAGCAGAGGTAATAATAACATACAATACTTTTAGCGGATTTGCGCACATCATAAATCTGGGTTAATGTTAATAAATATTCAATGAAGCGAAGTGACTCACCCTCATATTTCTTGTCTCCGCTCAAGATTTTCTGGCTCTCCTCGAAATACTGATTAGGATGTTGGATGGCAACATCTGTCTTGACGTTCTGTTGAAGAAAACAAATTAGAAGTAAAATAATTCCAACTTTCCTCGCATGGAAAAAAGGCAAAATGTTTGTTATTAGGTCTTTTTTTTTGCAAACTACAAGGTTGTATTATAGGCTAAGTAAAATGCCTTTACAACATGTGACAATTTTTTTGTAGTTTCGGTTCACTTGGGGTACAATTTTGCTGAGATTTAACAAATTATCAGGAAATATTGTTTCATGATATAAAAACCAAAAAAAAAGAATAAAACAGAGAAACAATTTTACCCACTCCTGCTGCACTGGAATAATTTTACTCAAACTAGAAATAAAATTTATTTTTGATGGAGTTGAAAACGTGAAACTTACGCCGTGTGTCAGCATGAAGTACTTGGAGCAGGCAACTTGGTAGTGAGATTTGTTGACAAGATCGATGATCTGAAAAAAAGAAGAAGTTTGGTTTCAAGAAATCAACTTTTAGTCTAAAACAATCCAAGACTTTCCTGATATAGTTAAGAAAAGTTCTAAATATAGGCCCTGTGGATTAGAAGGGCCTAAAGTCACAACATATGCGAGGCGTTTTGGCAAAATGAGACAGAACTAGGCAGAGGTCCAAATGAGGCTATTTTTTTGTATTACGAAAAAGAATAAAATTCTCCTTAAAATACTGTTTGTTGCACTTCAATCACACCACATTGATAAAAAGAAAAGAAAAGGGCAAACATAAACTCGAATCTTTCGCTTACGAATCTACTGACTGGAAAAACTAACAATTTCAAATGTCCCACACTGTGTATTTGTCGACCATCTCCCACAATGCACTGGGAAAAATAAACTCTGCATGGCAAATTCTTGGTGGCGCACTGCTTTGTGAATCGCCCGAATTTGACGTAATGATTAGAACGCAGTCGTTGCGACATCATGAAAATTCTGACAAAGGAAAGCCTCAATTAATTGGTTAACGACCAATAACAACCTCTATGGTTTAATAATGAGTATCTTAAACTTAAGAACTGGTGGGACATTCCACTGGAAATTTTACTGATTATTATTGGGGATGCAGACTTCATTTCCTACCTCATCTATTCCGGACTGGTTGACCTTGTACGCAGCTAGACGCTGCTTGAGCAGGTTGCTGTCAGTGTGACGGAACGGACAACCTGTGGTGGAAATAAAGAAAAGTTTGAATCCTCAGAAGATGTTCAGCAAGGTTTTGCACCCACTCAATTGTCTATTGGTTGCTTGTGCCGTGTGTACCGCTACGCATGTGCAACACTTGCTGAAAGCATCCAAGTTTTTCCCAATTGTTCTCATGATTAGGTGAGGATTCTTCTTACACACAGCCAATAGTGGAGTGTGTCTCATGATCTAGTCAGGTTTGCGCAGTGGTTCTTTCTCACCTGAACGGTCTGGGTTCGATTCCTGCCCTGGTCCACATGTGGATTGAGTTTTCAGTCCCTACCTAATTCCGTGGTTTTTTTTCCCCAGAATATACTTCTGCAGTTTTTCCTCCCGCCTCTAAAACTGTAATTTCTTCTCATTGTCTCCTCTCTACAGGTTTCTTCAGGCTTGCGAGCTACAGTGCCCAGGGCGTTTTGAGGAATCCTTGGTTTCATTACAAGAAATGAATAGAGATAATTTGATAATGGTTTAATTCTTACCATGGTGGTCCCCAGTCGCAGGAGCATTGGTCATGATGATCTTCATACAGCTATACGGGGTGTAGTCGGTACGCTTCCCTTCTTTACCGTAACTATGGCGGACATTGTAGGAGTATTGCTTCTCAAACTACACAGAGGGGAAAAAAGTAAACTTTGCATCACAGAAACAATTTACGCTTCCTGTAATATGCATTTGGACAAGAGGTAGAGCTAATTTATAAATTTGTCTTCTTCGCTTTCGCCAATTTGATTTTCACTGTTATCAAATGTCTATTGATTGACTGCCATCAGATCGAAAAAGGTCCGTTAAATTTGGCGGGGTTGGTTGACAAGTGGTTACGACATCTGAACAAGTTAGCAGGAGGTCATGGGTTCGAGTCTTACCAAGGTAGTGAATAAATTGAATATTGGGATTGCTCCTTCTTTGACTTAATGTTATAAGCACTGCATGTTCAGTTCTTTCCGAGAGTTTGTGGGAAGAAACTTCACAAGCTGACCTAGGTGGGACTTGAACCCACAGCCTCCTGCTGACTAGTGTAGGTGTCTAACCACTTGGCAAATCAAACTTTCTGGTGCTAGCTGGCTTCAATAATCCTATAAGCTCTAGGAGAACACACAGGGCAAATATATGTGCATAATCAACTAAAAAACACCTACCTTATCTCCGTCCATGATCTTGGAGAATTCGCTCCTCCAGAATGTTAGAGCTTGCTCTAGGGTCAAGCCAATTCCCTTCAGGAACAGACCGTACTGCATGCGGCCGTGGTGACGTAGATGGTGGTTCTCGCGGAGGGCGGAGTGAAGCTGTTGCATGCAGAGCGGAAAGGACTTTCTAGCATGCTGTGGATTTAAAAAAAGAATTTTATAAAAAAGCTCAAAATACTCGGCAGAACTGACTGAAATTGTTTCTATGGTATTTAACCTAGTAAACTGTATTCCCTGCGAAAGTGTCAATCAAATGTAGAATTCTTACCGTGTCCATGTCCTTGAGCTCAATCTTGCCCGTGTTGGATTTGCCGCTGCTGTAGTTCTGTCCCAGATACTGCTTGCTGAGGTTGTTGAGCATCGGGAGAAGACGATCGTCTTCCTCAAGATGAGGGATGCTCCTGGCTGTCACCTGCAAATCAAACCAGACAACTCCTGAAAAACACTTCAAGACAAGCCCAGCCGAGCTGGTCCGAGAATGCACAAAATTCTATTTGATATGATTCAGAATGGCTATTCACCGGAATATTTTTATGCATCTGGTCTCCACAACGGGCGGGATTTAGCCTATTCATAGGCGATACTGGGGAATCCTATACAACAACACTGCCTAGCTCACAAGTGACAGTGAGGCAGTCAGTGAGGTAAAAAAAAAAGACTGGTGGCTGACACACTCTTGGACCTCAACAATAAAACTTACCGCCAGAGCTTGAGAGAGGTGAGACCGGAAGGCGCTGAGTATAATGGAGACCAAGTCGTTGTGAGGGACATAAGCCCAGCCTCTGTGAAGGTACACCTTGCGACCCCTCACAAGATCCAAGGCTTCTGTAAACGGAACCTGGGGAAGATTTTACAAATTTGGAATTGGAATCACTTGCAAACCTCCAAAGATATACATCTCTAGAAATTGGGATTTAATTTGAGCAAAATCAGTTTTAAAGGCTACATTTTCGGGATCTTAAAATTTTACTTAAAAATACTAAAATATAGTTGACTCTTGCTTCAGAGAAATTTTAATAAGAATAACTTTTTTATCTTTTGTAAATTTTTCCAAAAATTGAGGCATTAAAACTTATTGCTCAAATCTGAGTTCAAATTGGACTCGATTCGCCAGCCAAAACCTGCTTCAAGCTATTTAAGATTTTGTATGGGTGTCTTTTGCATCTTAAGAAAGCTGAGGCAAAGTGCAAATAATGTGTCTTTAAACTTCAAAGACTGGCGTTTACCTTGTAGAAATCCGTGTGCTCAATCATGGCCATGGACATGCTGTAGCTACTGGCACAAAGGTATTTGGCTATCTGCTGTTTTTCCTCGTCTGGAATCTAAAGAAAAGAAATTTTAACTGTCAAGTAATTCTGGTCTTCAATCTGTTCCAAACCTTTTTAGTCAACGAAACCATTGAAATCACAGTCCTTTAAAATCGATTTAACATTTTAACTTACAGGAGTGAAGTGCAGATCGTTTTCTTGCAGGAAGCGAGCGACTTCTCTCTTGTCTGTCTCCATCAAGAAGCGATAACGGAAGAGGTCCATCTCTTGAGCAATGAACCAACGTCTCAGATCCTCCCTGCATCAATACACACCGGAGACTAAGTCACCAGGGGATTATTGGTTGGGAGGGAGCGACGTAAGCGGCATGAAGGGGTGGGGTGTAACACCCCAGTAATTCTTTTTGTTAGTGAAATTATTGCCCTGTTGGCATAATCGTGTACAATTCCTGTGTGTGTGCCTGGAAAGTGACTCTCTCTTTGACACCATTTAGTGATTTTATTCATAAGACGCTCCTTGATTTTGGCCATAAGAAACATTGAGGCTGTGCCAACATTAAAATGGTTGTTTTTATCTGAAGTGAACTTGTGAAACTTACGATTTGCAGTAAGCCAGTCTCAGGATGAAGTGAGAAATGTGATCTTTTCGTCTTTCTTCAAAATCGTCCTTCAAATCCTACACAAAGGAAAAAACACAGTTAAGAATAAATAACAGTCGTTAGTTTTTTTTTAATGTTAATGATATTCAAAGCTTTGCTTAAGGCCTACAGACAATTCAGAATGGGGGGGGGGGTATTTTTTGATATACTAGCCCCACCCAACCCTGCTGATGATAGTGAGTGATACCTTCCTGACAGCCAGCGGCATGAGATGACGAAGCTCCTTATCCATGTATTCCTTGTACTTGTCGGTTCCCCTCACATAGCTCTGCCCGGCTTGTTCTACATGACGCAGCACTGAAAAAAAACCCAAGAATAATAAATAAATAGGCCTAGCAAAAAAAAGCTTGCCTATCCTTTATCATTTTAAAAATGTTCTGACATCTGAACTGGCCCAGACAGGGCTCTGGAGTGCTCTGAAACGTGCAAAACTAAATCAGGCCCACTTTACTCACAGTTTAGCCAGCAAATTTCTCCAAAAATTCCACTGGGGCAAAGAAAATGTCCTCAGTATTTCACCAACCAAATTTGCAGACTCAATTCCATTTTTAAAGGAGACTTTTCGTCAATATTTTGCACATGAGAGGGAAGTCAAGTGATTTCAAAATGGGGCTAAATACATGAAATACTAGACTGGTACATGTCCATCCATGGTCCAACTATTTGAAAAGACTGACCTCTTCATTCAGTGTCAATAGTCTGGTGGCTTGACTATGGAGAAATGTGTAGTAAATTGAGACTTGTTCCCGCTTCATGTCACGTTTCTTAAATTCTTTTGGCATGGTTGATTGATGCAGTACTGAAGCTGTGTTGGACTGGTTGTTTCAGGTGCCAGTCTATTTTCTTGTTTTGCATGTTTTCAATACCTTAAGTTTTGGGACTCTCATACACAGTATTGAGAGTCCCAAATTTTCGGACTAGAACTGGCCTAGGCCTTTTATTTGATCTATTTTATTTTAATAGTAGGCCTAATAATACCAAGGACTAAAGTGACACCTTATTTTAATTAGCCAATTTGCAGATGATATCTGTCTGTTTATCAGGAAAATGTCATAATTTGAACAATAACACATGGCATGGTGTAATTCATTGTAAACAAAACAAAGTGTCACAGAAACAGTTGACCAGCGCTAGCTGACAAAAACATTCTAACAATTTCAACTTAACTTGTTTAGGGCGGCTAGTTGTGCTTGTCAAATCGTCTCTTTTGTTTAATCAGCTGCGGCTAAATATATAACATACCACGTGTTATAAGTTATAGTATCTTAAACAATTAAGTTTACAATAGTTCTCCAACCTTTCACTCTAGAGATGGCAAATTCCTCGAATTCATTGAGGCAGATGTTGTCAGTCGGCGGAAGCCGGTAGAACTGGAGCCGGTGCGAGTACTGCGCTGTGTCGGCCCCGCCGCGAAGTTGGGTCTTTCCCCGACCTCTCTGCTGACGCTGGTGGGTGTTTTTCCGATCTCCACCAAACTGCATGGTCAGGCCGGATAGATTTTGTCAACGATCTGATGATAAATCGAGAATTTCTAAAGCAAAATGATGTTATTTGCGAATGATTTCGCTGTCCTGTGTCACTTTGGTGCGAAACAGTTCGCGCCAGATCTTCGGATCAGGGCGTGTCAAAGTGCTACTGAATATTCATAAGTTGCCCAATCACAATTTGTGATTGGACAATTTGCCGATTTGGTGGAGTATTTGTAAACAAACGAGCAAATCCAAGATGTCTGCGCCCATGACAGTTTTTCGGGGGCTGCTTACTCCGTTAAAAACTTCAAGATATTGCTCTTTTGCAATTATCAATGAAACAAAAAGATGTTATTGTTACAATGGAAAGGTACGGGCTCTCGTGTACGCGGAATATGGAGATCCGGTCAAGGTTATAAAGTGAGTATTTGCATGTGTTTTAACGTGTTGCCTGTTGTCCCTGTGTATAAAAATGTGCCCACGGTTTCAATGGCATGCTTGCAAAGTCTATAGCCGTAGTATCGCCATGAAGTTATGATGGTAAACTGTGAACTGAAGCGTATACGACGGCCAGATGAATTTTGCCACAAATTAAAACTAAAACTTGTAAAACTCTAAAGGGTCTGTTAAAGTTAAGAAATGACTACATTGCATCTGAGAAGTCATGCAAGTTTTGCAACTTTTTGCAACTTTATGCAACTTGTTTTTTTCTTAAATAAGTTAAAATTTAGAAATTAAATGTAGCCTAGTATTAGTAAAAAGTAGTAACTCTAACCTTAAGTTACATTTTACGTTGTGACTATCATAATCGCAAAAATACAATTGTGAATCTATATCACCTTTAACTACCCATTCAACCAGAGCGCTTTGGTAGCTCAATTGGGTGTCGTTTGACTTGTACAATGCCGAAGGTTCCGGGATGGAAACCGCGCTGCACAATTTTTGAAATTTGTTTTTTCTTTAGTTTTCTTTACTTTCATGTTTCTAGTCAAATTGTTCGTATTATTTAAGTAGGTTTTATTTTCTTCTTTGTAATCAGTGGCTTTGGAGGATTTTTTTTAAAGGGGAAATAAAGTCCAAGAATCGTTCAGTTGATAGTCTGGTTCCAACAGCCAAATATCCTGACGTTGAATACTATTAGGTCAGGAAACCAGACGGTTGATACAGATTTGCAATGGTGTTTTTGCAATGCCGTAGCGATAGCAGTTGAAAACTGTGTTACGGCTGCTGTAACAATAGCCACCGCCTACATATTAATACATTCATGTTAGGCATAGTGATTTGGAGAAAGAATACAGTATCCAGGCAGATGCAAATTTTTCATAATAATATCAGTGATGATCAGTCATTGTAAACATGTTTAAAATGTGGTACAGAGGGTAATTGCCATTGTTTTTTTTTTCTATTTTGTAGATTGTCCGAGACTGATCTTGCCCCTCTTGATTCTAATTCTGTGAAGATTAAGATGCTTGCCTCTCCTATCAACCCGTCCGATATCAACACAATTCAAGGTGATCATAGATCTCTATAAACATTTTGGAAGTTAAAAGTGCATTTGTTTTTAACCATCAAAGACTCGGAAATTCTCAAAGAATCACTGTTACTCTTTTTTTTTAATAAATACCAAAAACCGACAATCTCCATGAAATTAACAGGTATCTATCCAATCAAACCTCAACTTCCATGTGTCGGAGGGTTTGAAGGGGTTGGAGAGGTCACAGAGGTTGGGGGTCAAGTCACAGAGGTCAAACCTGGAGACAAGGTCATTCCAGCCGTTGGCACACTAGGTGAGCTGCAAAATTGATGTATTCTTTTATTCCTCTTTCTTGGGTCTCAGTTTGTGCAACATTTTATTTGTGAAACCAAAAATAAAACAATTGTCTTGTTTTAAGAAAGTAGACACTATCAACAAAGTGAACTTCAAATAAGCATTCAAATGCTTTATTCCTCACTTTGGATACTTGAGAAAGTGTTCCTTGAAACTTTTTTCTTTCTTAAAAATTGGAAATGTTTCCGCCAAGAGAACCGATTGCTCCACAAAATACGCCATGGTGCATGGCAAGAGCGCCCTCTATTGAAGTGTTTTTTTTTCTTCAAATAAACAAACTTATTTTATTTCTGTTTTCAGGGACATGGAGAAGTCATCTTGTCTGTCCTGTCAATCATGTGATGTCAGTGCCTCCAGACACGCCCCCTCTAATTGCTGCCACATTAAAAGTCAACAATTGTACAGCGTTTCGCATGCTGGCTGATTTTGTGGAATTACAACCTGGTAAATTTTAATATTCGATTTAAATTTCATTCAGTAGATGTATTCGTCAGGATTAATACTTTCTTTTTCTTTGTTTTTCTTTAGCACGATGAAAATTCTAAGTTGTAATTTATACATTAACACTTCATCAGAACATCAGAAAACAATGTTTCTGATCGCCAACATGTTACCCAGTATGCTTTCGAGTAGGTTGCTGGCCTGAGGTTGACATCAGGTTTTGTTACCACTCCTGTGTCTTATTGTAACTGCTAAAGTGGTATACTGCCCTCTAGTGACATCTCTCAGTTTATTTTTTTTTCTGGTATGCTAGAGACCTTCTATTCATTTTTGTTCCCTGTGAAATGTTTGTGCTGATATATTTTACCTCTGAAAATACTACTGTATACAGATTAAATTATTTGAATGCAATGGTTTCCATTCTTGTAGGCGACTCTGTAATTCAGAATGCTGCAAACAGTGGTGCAGGTCAGGCAGTTATTCAGATTGCTGCCGCACGAGGGCTCAAGACAATAAACATAGTCAGAGACAGGTACGGTATTTAAGAAGCTGGAAATCAGAATCCTGCTGCAGCAACTGTTTTAAGCCAAAATGTCCACCTTTCTGTCCGTTTTTTCCTAAATCTTTTTTTTTTAAATCTATTTTTTTTAAGTCTGTTTTTTTTTAAAAATGTTTCTCTTTTTTTAATTTCTGAAGATTTTAGTGTTTGATTTTTAAAATTCTGTATATTTTTGATATTGTACATGGTTTGTCTAATTTTGTTTATTTTGGGGATAATGGATGTGTTTTTCTTTCACCAGACCCAACCTGGATGAACTGAAATCCCGTTTACTGGATTTTGGAGCAACTGCTGTAGTCACTGAGGAGTCCCTCAGAGGGCGCGACGCGAATATCCTCAAAGTAAGATTCAGACTTTCAACGTCTGCCATTTTCCCAGCTCACATTATCATCAAAAGGCTCAAGAATTCCTTTTGAACTGTAGCAGCAGAAATGCTGTCAGACATAAAATCTAAATTACCTCTTATTTATTTATATTTTCAAAAAATAATTTCGACATTTTGAACTTGAAGATGCAACCACACTCTTGATTTCTGGTACAGTGTATTTTTTTTTCATACGGTCACATGATCACATTTTGTCACTGCCAAGAGAGGGCGCTTTGAGCAAACTTGTGTTTTGAAGAGTGGATACAAATCTTACAAGTAGTCTTTTTTTGTGTTTTTGTTTTGTTTTTAGGAAATGCCCAAACCTAAACTTGCCTTGAATGCTGTGGGCGGCAAAAGTGCAATCATCACACTGGTCAAAGCTCTTGAGTAAGTTTTCATAATCGTTTTCGATTGAACATGTTGAACAAAGAAAGTGACAAAAGCGGATTGAAACCTAAAAACCATAAAGTGTGGTGTTCAAGAAGTTGTAAGTTCACTTTAAGCCAATGTCACTTTATTTTGTTCAACCAAAAATTGATTTAAAAAAAACTAATTCTACTTGTTTTATATTGGAAGATTTTCTATTTTACTCTAGATTTTTTTTTTAAATGCCAAAAGCATTATGTATTTCCTGTAACTTTCTACTCACTGGTTAAGGATTTTTCCCTCCTAAATTTTCTTTTAATAGTAGGAATAATTTACGTTACTTTTTGCAGTGACTGTGGGACAGTTGTCACGTATGGAGGGATGTCCAAGCTGCCGGTCATGGTCCCAACAGGCTCATTAATATTCAACGATCTCAAGTTTGTTGGCTATTGGATGACCAGATGGCATAGCAGGAATGCGGGAAGTAAGTAACCAATCACAGTTCCTAATTTCAGTCTAATGAATATGCAGTAATTCCATGTTGATGCCTATTGGATGACTAGCTGGCATGAGAGGTATGGCAGTTTGGAGTAGCCAATCACGCTACCTAATTGCAGTCTAATGAATATTCAATCATTCTCAGTCTGGCGCGTTGTTGGATGACAAGTGGACAGATACCGACTAAGTGAATTTTTAGCCAACGAGTTTAGGGCGCAAAAACACTGTTCTCACAAGGAATTTTGGAGAATGTAAGAATATTCTAAGTTGTGAGATGGTCTTTATGTTTTGGTCACATGATACTGTTCTTTATTTGTACTAAAAGTTGTAAATTATTTAGTTTTCATCCACATTTTGAATTTTTGCAATTCACACCACCAGGCGAGGAAGCCAAGAGAATGATCACACAAATCTGCCAGTGGGGCATCTCTGGCCAACTGAGGGCGCCCCAGCATAGACTGGTTCCCCTGTCTGACTACGCCTCGGCCTTTGAAGCGGCTCAGCGGCCGTATTCTTCACAGAAGCAGATTCTGACCTTCGAGGAGTGAGATGCATGAAAAAGGTAAAAACTGCATTCGCATGCATTTCGAAATATGGAACTCTCGCAGTGAGCAAATTTGGCCGAGAATTTCGGATAAGGTGGATTTATTTTATGCCAAATCTTGGAAAGCCAATAAATGGCTAGACTGTATAATTGAAAAAAAATTATAAAATTTGTACCTATGTAGAAGAGAGACCACTCTTTTGGACACAATTTATTTTTATCAGCAAGAGTTGAGAAAATGAAAAAAATCCATCCGCCGTCTTCGGAACAAGCTCGATCGGATCTCGGAAGCTGCGGGCGAACAAATTCGTGTTCATGCATGAGTCACGTGATTGTGCCATGTAATTTCTAGGAGTAGTGTTTTGAGTAAAAAACTATATCAGGTTTTTCACCACAGAGACCCCATGATGACTTTTGACCCAGTTTGGTCATGTGACATGTTGGGGCTGGGCTACTGATACTTTTGACAAAGTTTGTTTGGTTGAAATCGGTCAAAATTTGTAGAAGCAAAAGACAATGTCAACGCTAGTTACTATTACCAACGGACTACAGAGAGACATGAGGATTTGTTGAGTTGCTATCCCGCAGCTAAATAAAAGGGGGAGGGCGTCTCCTTCATTTTTTTCAAAAAGCCCAGATAAAAAAAATTATGTTTTTTTTTACTCGGTCTTATGGTCTTCGTGTCTTGCTTGACTGGGCTTGTCAAGAACTGGCTGCATTGGCATTGGAAGAAAATTCAACTCCAGCCTTGGACCAAGATCATGAAATGGGGCCTTGAATTAAACCCACAAGAGACTACGACTTTGGTCTATGGTTCTTACCCAAGCAAACATGATCTACAAAAAAAGAAAGACTCAATGCAGGCCAGATGTTTAATACCAACTTTTTTTTATTCTCAGTGACTTTACAATAATAAACCCATGTTCAAATATCAAGTGAAATATTCTTCTCAAAGAAATGTGCATAATGAATATATTAAATAAATAACGTGACCAACTTCTTCTACAGGTTACCGATAAATAGAACTCCTCATTAACAAATATTCACATAAATTAGTTTGTCCAAGAAAGAAAAAAACCAAATCACTCCCTAGTTTCTGTTTCTGTAATACTACGACTTTCTGTAACAATCTTTTCGTAAAATTAACGCTTTAAATCTTGTAGTAATTCTGTTTTAAAATTTTGTACAAAACCCCACAAAAGTCATAGCAAAATTGTCAAAAAAGTGGAAATGGTAAAATGTTTGAGCACATGCAAGGCTAACTTGTAATTTTTTTTTTCGTTTTTTTTTTTCCTGATGAGTTGAACTTAGAAATTTCAAAAGTTGACTTGAGTTGATAAACAGACAAAATAAACTGAACAAAACTTACTGAGATGTAAACTTTTTCCAACAAGAAAAAAAAAATTCCCTTTCAACATAAATTTTAAGAGCTGTGAAATAAATGTACAGTTTACAATACAATAGTCATATAGAGTCTGAACATCAAAAATCTACAATGATTTCATATACAAGGAAAAATTTCACTTTTTTTTCTTTGGACTTACGAATAATTATAACCGCAAACGGTTGCTTGGGCAATTTAAATTTTTTTCTTCTCATTTTCTTTTCAACAATTTATTTATTATTTGTTTAATCATTAAATGGCCACAAAAAGCTCAACATTTTTCTTAATATGGTCACATATTTATGGGAATTAAACAATTCTTCAAAATAAAATGAACCTTTAGTAAACATAGTGCAAAATTTTAATAATTTTTTTGTCTCTTTTGAGTTAAATTACTTTTTTAACCATAAATAAATGATGACAACTTTATCAATCATATTGGACGGTTAATTAAGGTATAAATGTAAATAGATGGCCCAAAATAACCACTGGCTTGTTAGGATTTTTATTTGGATCTTTTATTATATTTTGTCTCGTCTTTGTCAAACTGCTTTTAGAGCTTAAAAAAGTTAAACACGGACTCAGAGGTGTCAACAACAGCCAACAGTGGGTGTAACTTTTAAATCTGCACATTTCGGGCAAATAATGGCGAATTTTTTACCAAGACTTTTCTCGTAACATGAGTCATATAATGTTTCGAAACTACACCAGAAAGAGATTTTGAACTGTATACATTCAAATAACATAAAAGCATCGATAAGAAAAAAACAACAAAAAAACCTGACCAAATATACCAATTTACAACGTGTGTTGCACTCTTTTGTTTCTTTTTTTTTTTACAAAATTGATAATTATAGTATCACGTTCTGCAAACATGCATCCCTACAGCACACCGTACAAATTACTTTACAAAATAGTGCCTTCGTGCTTCTTTGAAAACTAGCGTGATTCTCAAAGTCAACAAGACCAAAAAATTCTTGTATCAAAGAGTTTTTTTCTTAAAGTCGTCGTTATCTGTACAAATCTTTACAAGTACCTCTCTCACAGACAAAAAAATAGGACAATCTTTCTTGTACTCTTGCGTTATGTCACAGAGAAAAAATGTAAATGACCTAATCTACATATTTGAAACCGCTGTAGCTGCGTTGAAAATCGTTTTAATGCTTAGCGTTTTGTGGCATTCTTTTCCCAGCTAAAACGGTTCTCCGTATTAATTTGACTGCATTTCCAACACCAAATATATGAAACACGTATTATACATGTTTCAGGAACTCAGTTGAAAAACGCAGTCAACATGTTGCACAAACTGCCGGCCCTGTAACATGGATACCTGTTCTAAAGCGTTTCCATGACAACCCAACACCTGAGTCTATAACAGTATATATGTGTATTGCACAGAAGGAAAAAGTCGGCAACCAAAAATAAATACTTAATATTAATGCTATGGTAATACTGCGAGGAAAAAAAAAATATGCAAGATTCAACCACTTTTCTGACTTCTTGAGTTGTGCTGGAAGATTATAATATTTTTAACAATAAATATGTGAAGTGAAATAAATATTACTATCAAGAATGTAAAAGCTGAGATGTTATATGGTCTGTCCTACATATTTTCCCAGTAAATGCCAGTGCACTGTAATTTCTCATTGCGTATATCAACAAAAGGTTACTGCCTACACAAAATACACAGAAATACAATAATCCGATCAAAACCCTTAAATTATGGCAAACTTTTTGAGAAACGAAATCAAATTATATATAATTTCAGAATTATAACCAAATTTATGTATATGGAGTTGTTAATTTTACTGTTCAAGAAAATCTTTTAATTCTAAGTTGGCAAAATGCTTTTTTTTCCCTTCATAGTTTCGTAATGAAATTTTCATACCTCACGAATGATAAATGTCAGTGCCCAAAATTCTTAAGTTCCCACATGCAGTTATAATGATTAATTGATTAATTTGTTTTTCATTTTTTTTTAATCTGATTTTGCAGAAATACATCCACAAAAGAATTTTAAAGATGTCCGAAAATATTGAAAAAATAATGCCTGAAAATGTTGACCTATTTTTTCAGTGGATAACCATCATCCATGTTTTGTATGCAATCATACTGGCTCAGAAACAAAAGCGCTGAAGAAGGGTTATATGACTATTTCTTTGGCGCCTTAACCAATTTAATGAAGTTTTCCGTAGTAATTTCATTCCATTTCACTAGATTCGTCCACCATATTGCACTCGTGTGATTTTTTCAGTCATTTTTTAGCATTTTCTTTCATTATTTTCTCCGTACATCTACAGATATGCAGTACTCAGTGCAGCTGTGAAACCACAAAACAACATGTACATTCAACTTAAATCTCAAAACAAAACAAAAACAAAAAACCTCAAGTAAAGCAATACGCTATAAACATAAATAGTATATTTATTTAAATACTAACTTTGACCCCAAAAAACTGCGCTAAATTCCTCGTCTGCGAGGAAAATTAAATGCTAAATTTTTTTTTTTTTAAATCTTTGGGCAAGAAAATGAAAACTCAAACGATGCTGATACAAAAAAGCAATGCTTTTTAAATAGTAAATATAATATCAATAACTTACTGTTTGTTACGCGGAATAAATTTTTATAAGATCTGTACCTTTAAACGTTGAAAGAGTTACAGAAAGAAGAAAAAAAATGAAACCAAAAAAACCCTGACGTATAAATATTCCGTTGTCCTACGTGTACTTTCTTGAGAACACTGTGAGCTCCACACGTCTCTACTCACTCAAAGATTGTCATGGCCAGTTATGGAATTTTGCCCTGCCCAAAGCTATGTGTACACATACGACTTGTCTGATTAAATTTAGAAGCCTTTTACTGAGGTGCGCATAGGTGGTACGCACACACTCGGTGCTCCTTTCACCAATACGGTTTTCAAATTTTACGCGCGGCGTCGCACCTCAAACTAAGAACGCAGGCAACTTGTGCGTGAATGTGGCGCCACTTCGCTAACAGCGATTGCTGTATTAGTTTTGTATACTTGTAAAATATGACTGCTCACAACACAAAACGAAGTAAATTGATGAAAGTTAACTTACGAGATGCAAAGTGAAACGTTAATAAGGCGTAACGGGACCAAACCGTAACTCCGTAAAACTGGAATTTTTCAGCTTGGCTTGGGTTTGTCAGACTCAATCAGACTCGTTTGTTGTTTCATCTCCTCCCCGTACTGCATCCTCTCTACGGCTCACGCCGAAACTCTCTACTCTCAGTTCAGCTGCAGGAGCATCTGTTCGAGTTCCTCCGCCGATCTGTACAGGAACGCCGCCGACTCGCGGTAGCTGGTGATCAGCTGTCGGATGTTGGCGATTTCCGTGGGGCTCAGCTGGGGTTTTGAAGGCAACTTTTTCACACTGAGGTCCGTCGGGCCTGAAAATGGTCAGGAAGGAATATTTGTCAAAATGAGAATTGTGGCTTTGCATGCTGGAGAGAGTAGAACTATGGACAAGTATTGTGGATTCACAGTGTGAAGTGACTGTCTTGAAAACGAGAAGTGGTTTCTGAGATTTTGGTCAGTGTGGTCCGACCGTATTCAGGAAAGTGTCTCAACCCTCCTGGGGGAATCACACATGTTGGTGTGTGTGATAATCAGGCACAGTTCTACGGGGGCTTAGAAGGGGCTTTAGCCCCCCCCCTCCAAAACATTTCTGGATCCACTCCTGCTAGCCCCCTAAAATATAGGCTCTAGAACCGCGCCTGGCGATAGTCTTCAAGAAATTTAACAAAAGGATAATTTAGTGACATGTTAGAAACGTGTTCCCCATGTTGAACCAAAAGATGTCTTCCACATGCATTCCAAAACCTGAGGTACTTCTCATAAAGCTCTAGACATTTTGGTTTGTATGGCCACTCACTCACCGTTGGACATCTGTGCATGTTGAGAAGGCTGCATCATGTGTGGTTGGTGCGGGGCGATACTCCCGTAGTACGGGTCGTGCGAGCTGACGCCATTTGCAAAGCGGTAGTCCACGGGCCGCGGCGAGGCGTGCTTGGGCGACTCCTCGTACGTGACGCGGGACGGCGGAGTAGGCTGGGACTGATGGGGCGATGTCTCCATCCGCGTTTCAGTCTGCTAAAACCAAGAAGAGAAAAGAACATTTCATTAACAGTGTCATGGAAAACACCAAGTTTCATCAAGAACTATGATTGACCATAGTTCCACTAACCATCATCCAATGCGCACTAGCAACGCTAGTTAGACTAATCTCGTTGACTGTCTGCGACCAGCCTTCAGTTAGTCATGTTGCTAGTTACCGTTCGCAACGCATATTGCAATGTACAGCAGGAACCCAGGATCAGCAAGTTCTTTTGACTTCGTTTGACTGATTCAACCAAAGATGTTTGCACTTGAGTATCAGTGCAAGGGCCCAGTGTACATCATAAAGCAACCACTGGTCAACCATGTTGCTCAAGGATGGCAACAGCTGTGATTGAGTCTCTACCTTAGAACCTGTACACTTCTCCTCCTTCTCCAAGTCCTTTCCTCCAATTTCTAAGCCTGCGTACGTCTTCATTTTCCGCTACTCAGACACAGCACTTAGTCAAACTACTGATGAAGTACGCACTCTATAAATAAACTTCTGGGAATAATCAGAATGATTCAAGACTGCAGACCCTGTCTGTGTTTTTTTCCCGTGGCACCTCCCAAAGTGACACGACCTCAGCTCGTTAGCCAATCGTCCTGCTTTTAACGACTGTGTACACGGCTCACTCCCACTTAAACCACCGCGAGCAGATGAGCTCCCCGTGATGATTACTATTTCCTCCTCTGACGAATTATTGTCTAAGCGTTAATCGTGGCACTAGATTAGCTTACGAGCACGTCCATTTGAGTCATGATTCTGAGCAGACGAGCACCATGCCATAATTGCTGTAGCGTTGTCAAGTTCAGATGACTTAGTTTCTCATCCTGCAGTACCTATTACCATCCAGATATCAGTGAGGGGAGTCAGGTTGGCGTAGCAGTACTTTCCTCGCCTTCCACCGCTGTGACCCGGGTTCGAATCCCGCCTGGGCCAATATGTGGATTGGGTTTTCAGTCCCTACCTGATTCCGTGGGTTTTCCCCAGAATATCCTTCTGGGGTTTTCCTCCCACCTCTATAACTGTAATTTCTTCTCACTGTCTTCTCTCACAGGTTTCTTCAGGCTTGCGGGCTTACAGTGCCTAGGGCGCTTTTGAGGATTCCTTGGTTTCATTACCAGAAATAAAATAATAATAATAGTGCCTGGCATGCAGTGTGATCAATTCTTGGAAACTTTCTTTTCTATTCATATAGTTCTTGTCATGTCGATTCCAGTAAGCCAGTTTGGTATTTCAACTGCGCATGCGCACAATGATATGGATCACGGGGTCATTCGGGATAATCGAACGCTCATCAAAGGCGCATGAACGCGCAAGGAGACGGGCACACGACGCTCATGCGCTAATTACAAGCAGAATGGGCATTCATATAATATCGCGTAACATCGCGTCAGTGGTTTTATCCAGAATGACCGTTGACCTGGCTTATTAGTTGCATAAGTCTGTATCATTGGACAAAGGCCCTCTGTAAATTGAAGCTCATTTGATTCAAACTCCTTCAGGGTACAAGTACAGGATTTGGTAAATAAAGCCATCTTTCTCTCCTCAACGTCAAGAAAAAGACTAAGTGAACTCAATTTTCTGACAGTACCACATTTAGGCTAAAAAGCAAGATGTTCATCTCAAATTTTCAAAGTCAGGTCCATTTTAAAAAAAATCAGGTGTATTACGACAGATTATTTGACCCCTACCTACCCCCAGCCCAATCACACCTACAATATCTGTCCAGAGCCAGCTCTCAGGGGCAGTAGCTGCAAGGTTCTCAGCCTGCAACTGACCTCCTTTGGTTTTTTTCACGAGTTATCTTGCCAAGCCTTAGATTTCCTCTCATGTCAGCTTGTGATGGCTTCTTGGCAAGGACTGTGGATTTATTTCCCCACAAATCGTTGGCTCCTTGACCAGAATGTCAACATTTGAACAGAAACAGCAAGCAGGACTCCCTGTACATCCCACACAAATTTTAGAGATTGTTTTTCATTTAACAAACCACAAAGGGAACACCGAGTAGGTTAATAGGGCTCAGTTGGTAGAGTTCTGGTACGATGCTCTGGAGTCACAGAATTATTGTTCGGACATTTTTCCATGTTACCATTACCATTTCCAAAGGAAAAGTTAAGTTAACAATCAATGGTTTTTGGAGTTTCATTCTTCTAAAATGGTGTAATTTGTTGAAGTTGATTGAACTCTATTTGCCCTTTGCAATTGAAAAAACAAAAGCTAGTTACAGGTGAATGACTGAACGTCCCAATTTGCGGGCAAAGGTCGATGCCTCGCCGTTCTCAAGAAACACGTCAAAGTGCAACGTTGTATTCATTCATCAAGTCCACTCACAGACTGAGTTGGTTTCACGGCTCCCCCCTGAACCCCCCTCCGGCCGGCCGACACCTCAAGCGGGACGGATCACCGGTTACGTCGACCCTGCGGTCCTTGGCCGTGTCACAGGAAATGCCCCTCAATTTTGGGGATTCGCGGCAGCCGCGTCAATACAGGAAAGCGTCGCAATTAGCACGGGAAATGATGGCGCGGTGTGACATAACGCTGCGGTTACTTGCGCGAAGATAGGGGGACAGGTATAGGTGTCAGCGATGACTGGTATCCCTCGACAGACACCGGTGATTCCACATAACTTAAAGGATGGTTGGCCTTTTATTTCCTGTTACTATCACTGCTGAAATTTTTCTGCAATGTGACCGCAGACAATGTGACCGCAAACGCAACGTGACCTTACAAGCTGGTGCCTAAATATGATTTCAAACTCCCTACTGATTAGTGTGGGGACTTCAAGGAATCTGACAGAGCCCAACTTTTAAAACCTTTTGCTCAGATCCCCAGCCAAAAAAGAAAATCTCACAAATTTTACTCCGTTTTTAACAGATGGAGCCAATCTGCCACTGCTTCAAGGAAAGAGTAACTCGCATTTTAATTCCAGGTTGCAAAGTTGCAGAAAATTCACCACTTTCGAGCTTGGGTAAACTTCTAAAAGAAAACTTGCAAAATTCCACAACATGTCAGCTAGATTTCAAATTGTAGTTGGCTTCAATCCATACCATAAACTAAGACAAAGTTGACAGTCTTACCGTGTGTCCTGCTTGCATGAGCTCCATTCTTAACCTCTTGGCATTCTCGCTCTCACTCTCGCAAGCAGCTGCTAAGATCTGCTCTGCTCTGGCCGAGGTCAGATGAGGGGGTGTCGGACGCATCGTCTGTCAAGTTACAGAAGGAAAAAAAGTCCATAAATGTCCTCTCAAGAACCTTTACATTTATACAACTGTGGCGATACAATGGATTTTTTTTGGGGGGGGGGATGATTTAACATGATTTTGATCAACCTTCAATCCCTTTTTTGAAAAGAATTCGTTTCAGCAAATTACAAAAAGGAACTAAGGCCAAAACGAAAAGTGTTATGACACTAGCAAAACCAGACATCGTAAGATACAGGGCCATAGCTAGCGTGGTGGAAGGGGAGGGTTGATTTACCATGAAGCGGACCTGTTCATGTCTAATAACAGTTGATTATGCACACATACAAATTTGAGTAAAACTCATGTATGTCAATCGCACGAACAAGTGTACCCTGCGGCAAATTATTTTTTTTGGGGGGGGGGGGTTCGGTCCGCATTGAATTGTATTTTTGTATACATTTCCAACGGTGGTCGGCCGACCAGCGTTGGAAAAACCTAACTATTTTTCAACTACTGCTCCAAATTTACCACTTTTTCAGCCCAAATTTTGTTTGCTATTGGTTACATGTTCATGAACGGGTGCAGGCCAGCTAGACTGGTTCCCTTGCCTTACATCTTTCCATCATCTATAAATTGATCCATTTTATCTTCTGTGGAGTCAGGGAACCAGACTACTTGAACATTTTTGTTTTTCTTGGTTTTTCCAACCTTTTCGAACACAAAACTTCAAAAATGTCAGTGTAACAATATTTGATCTATTATACTAACCCCTCAAAAAGTTCATTTCTGAAAATTACAGCAAAAGCCAATGATGTACATTCCCTTTAACAGCAGCTATAAATACAGGCAGTCAAAAAAAAGATAACATTGAATGAGCAGTGTGACCAGCAAAATTGGTAGCGACACTATGCTACGCACTGCTATGCACTGATTGAAAGAGCGCCCTCAACGCGTTACGCACGCAGCAAATACCCAACAGTACCACTAGCAAAACTGGATAACCACACAACACTTATACACCAACTGACATCTTCACGAAACCACGTACACACAAAGAGAAGAGTTGAGTTGATTTACATTTTGGGAGCGTACCGAGTCAAGCCCGTTCTGATCCCGGTGGCGCTTCATGCGGCGGCAGGACTTGAGGTAGGTACGGATGCGTTTGCGGGCTCGCTCGTGGAACTCGGGGAACTGTCGGTAGCAGGCCTCGATGATGGCCTGTATCTTCTCCTTAGGCTGTTTGGAGATGGGCACCATGCGGTCGAGATTCTCGTCAATGAAGAGGCGGACGAACATCTGGTTGGAAGAAAACGGACATTTTTATCAAGTTGAAGTCCGAAATTCTTTGTGACTTCGTAAAGACTAGAATAGGCTTCTAGTTGAGCTGTGCCAAAAAGTCCTAGTTTGGGATATTATTTGTACCCGGTGACTCAGTCAGTCAGTGTCTCGGTTACTCGAAGGACAACATGCTGGCTCTTCGAGTCCAGCAAAATAGCATGTGGCTGCTCTTCGTAGCTTTCTGTATGGATTTTTTAATTGTATGTATTGACGTCAATGATACGAGTCAAAATAGATGTTTCAAACGAAATCACGTTTAATTTGGTATTTCTTGGGTTTAGCAGACTGGTTGGGGAGCCTGATTGTTGCATCTGGAAGGAATGAACCGGGGGAAATTTGAATTACACTTGCTTGATTCCCGTCGCTGACACACGCAGCTCCCTAGGACCACTGACAAATACCAGAACGGAAAAGTCAACCCCTCCCCTCTCCAACTCTCTGTCTTTCTTCAGCCCCTCTGCTTTTCAGATGCCAAAGAACGACGGCCAAAACTTGTTCCCTCCAAAAAAGTATTTTTCAAATTTTCCCAGCCTTCTTCCCTTCCGCTTTGTCAGTTTTTGTGGTGGCGTCGCAGTTCTCCGTTGAGGCACATATATATTGTACAGACACTCAGAAGAATCATCGCCAGGCGGATGACAATGAGTATATCATTCACTAGAGAACTGTTGCAATATCTTAACCCTTTCTCATGTTTTTCGTCTTTCTCTCTCAATTTTTTTTTTTTTGGACTCCTTGTGTGTTTCATCACGGCTCCCGCCCTCTTCCTTACGTCACATCTGGAAGTGATCTCGGGAGGAAATTGTATTCATTCGCAACGGCAAGTGATACGAAAGCCTGTCGTTGAGTTTAGCAGTATCAAGACCTGATTTCACCTGCTTAGGTGTTGAGGACAGGGGAAAACAGAACTCAAACTTGCAAATTAAAAACTCTGCGAAGGTTTCAGTGAATTTCTGCAAATCTACTTCGTCACATTTTAGATCATCTTAATCAAAGAAGTTGATGTGTTTTTTTTTTTTTTTGCAATTGTGTTCTTCTAAGTAAAAGGCAAGGATTTCAATTTTTTTTTTCTTGGAAAGGAAAAAGTCTGGAGAGTCTTACGTTGAAGGCCTTGAGTCTCTCCGGGTCGACCCCGGGCGTTGTCTCGTTGAGTTTATCACTGTCGTCATCGCCGTCGTCATCATCATCGTCATCCTTTGTCACCGAGAGATCCTCGGGTGTGTCCCGCGCCCCATCCGGTGGCGGGTGGACTGACGTGCCGACCAGGGAACTGTAGCCGAACCCGTTGGACGAGGTCTGGAGTTGGTTAGGGGCAAACAGGAATTCGATTTAGATGATACAGAGAGGAAAAAAAAGGAAAGGAAAAAAAAAATAATCTTGCCAGCAGGATCATCCGTGAGTAAACGGTGTCGGTGATAGCAATGATAAGTAATGGATGCCAGGTGTTCCGTTTGGGGTTTATGGGTTGAAAGTGATTTCAGGAGGGGGGAAGGGGGGAGGGGTTGAGATTGATGCACATGGGTCAAAGGGCAATCTATCAGACAATGCCACAATTTATTAAAGTCACCAATCGGGGTAGATATAAAGCGTCACCCCAATGAGATAACAAATTGCGTCTTGAGTGACGACTGTGTTGGGGTCTTGCCACAGTTCAATTCAGCACAGAGATTCACCAATCGAGATATATGCACACAAACTAGCTCAAATCAGGGTAAATATAAAAAGCCTCGCCCCCATATGAGATACATAATGCGTCTTGACTGATGACTGTGTTTATTGGCAGTTGGAGCCGGGTGAATGAATGTGCATCACTCCATCAAAGCAACGGAAACTCTGGCAGTTGAGGTATGACAGCTCAATAACGCCCTAAATCTGTCCTCATGTGGGGCACCAATCTTGGTTTAATAAGTTACACTCAAATTTGCTGGATGGCACTGATCCACTTTTTCTTTTTCTTTTATCAGAAATGTCATTTTTCGTTTTCAGAAAGCCTGTAGAACATCCTATGTGTGTTTTTCGTATTTTGTTTAACACTACTTTGTGAACAGTAGACATCAAAAACTTTTCCTAAACTGTTATAGCAAACTTGCAATTCATAGTCGGGATCTTCTTGTTAAGATCTGTATACATGGAATTACATTTAAAAATCAATGAACGTAAAAATGCTGAACTGTTTGTGCCATGCCTCAACTGGACTATGTCTAGCAATATACCAAAGCGGCACAGAAACAACAAAATGACAAAGCAAAAAGACAACAACAACAACAACAACAACAAAAATTGGAAATCAACTAAAAAAAAATTGAAGCATTTTGGATAATCGGAGGCAAGGTGCATACATCCACAAAGCCACAAGCACTGCAGGGCCGCACAAGAGACATCGAGAAAATTCTGGCCGAGGGTCAGCTGGACTCACTGTGTATCGCTGCGGGTCATAGCCACCAGCGCTGCTGTAACCTTTGACCTCTGAACTATAACCCCGCTCATCCTCCTCCTCCTCCTCCTCGGCATCCTCCGCCTGCGATTTGTCCTCCTGATTTAATTCAGGGGGTGCCCGGCCTAGGGCCGTGCGGGAGCGGGTCTCTGTCATTACCTGAGTGTCGGGTTCGTGTGGCGGTTTCCGTTGGCCGTCCTCCGGTGCGGGCGACCCCGGTCTTGTGTTGTTGTTTTTCGCTGAACTCTCTTCTGTAAGCAAAGAGAAATATTGCACAGTTAAAAAAAAAATAGTTTCAAAAACAACAGGGTAAAAGGAAATATTGCCTGTGCACCAGTGATTTCAGAGGTGGATGTATGTGATTGCAAAAAAAATCTGTGACATTTTACAACTAGAATACAGCGTAGGCTAAATTTATAGATATCCTGAATGTGTGATGATGGTATCAGAGTACATACTGTATAGGCCCCCTACAATAACTTAATATTCATTACTTATGTATTCATAGCGTTTGTCTACATTTGTTTATACTGTATTTTAGTCATTTTGTAGTTACATGTAACTATATCACAAGGTATGATCATTTACAAATTCTTAAAAGTAGACACATCCAATGTAACATTCATGAACAGACACTGATGAAGCTTGTTAAAAAAATGTAAATCAAATACATTCAATTACAATTTCTTTGCATACATTTACTAAGGCCGAGTAAAAAAAAAAATAGTTTCTCGTCCGGGGTTTTTGAAAAAAGGGAGGAAGCAAGGCTTTTTATTTTTTATTTTTTTCAAGATGACCGCCTTTTCAAAATTTCCTGCAACCATTGGTGTTCCACTGTTCAAAGACACTTTTAAAGATGAAAGACAAGTTGGACAAGAGAACTGAACATATTTACAGTGTCATTTAGAGTTGTATTGGTATTGGTATTTATTTTCCGATGAATTTGTAGACTTTTTCGGTGTGTTTCTACTACATTTTTCAAAAATAAAAAATAATAAAAACATCCAGGCGGCCTCCAAAATGGAAGCGGGCGGGGACGAGAAACTTGTTTTTTTTTTTACTTCGCCTAGTAAGTTTCTTGTACTATTTGTCAGGGAGTGTATTTTTTTTGGTTTCAAACTGAAATGGAAAATAAGTGTGTGGTGCTGTCTAGCAGGACAGGGCAAAAAAATAGCTTTATATCGAATGGATATATTCAGGATAAGCTCGGGTTCATGTGGGGTTTAGAGTTACTTCCTGTGTTCCGAGTAGTGCTCTGTGGCCAACCGAGATGTGGCAAATGTTTGTCTTGGCGGATTAAATACTGCGCATTGACATTTACACACTAAGCAATGCATAATTTCATTTGGTCTTTTTCATAGCAGCACAGTCAGTTGCATAAAATATTCTGAATCAGGACTGTTTGTTTTTCAATATGCCCGACTCCGATTTTAAGGGGAAAAAAGGAAATCAGTGCGAAATTAACAAGTGTAATTTTCATATTGTAGCATAAACATATGTTCCTGCGATTCAAGATACGCTGTTCCACACAGTCAATTGTTGTGTCTCCCAGCAAATTTTCAAATGTTTTATTTTCAAAGTAAACTACGGTGTAGTTGTATTTGGGCAACGCTCTGGAAAAAAGTTTTACTTAGGATTGCTTTTGTCCCTACAGCATATGTCTGAGATATTGTCGGCAGCAAATAATTCTACAGTTGTGCAGTAATTATTCCATAACTAAATGGGTTTTGTTTTTTTGGGGGGGGGTTGAAATTTTGAAACAACATGGATAGGTGTGCCATGTTGGCTGGGGGCGTCTTTATATGGAAATGAACAAAAGAGTGATGCCTTTATTGGGTAATTTTGAAAGAAATTTGAGTTGAATCTTATGACAAATCAGAGAAGTATGATTTAGTCCAGTCCAGCAAATAATTCTACAGTTGTGCAGTAATTATTCCATAACTAAATGGGGTTTTTTTTGGAGGGGGGTTGAAATTTGGAAACAACATGGATAGGTGTGCCATGTTGGCTGGGGGCATCTTTATATGGAAATGAACAAAAGAGTGATGCCTTTATTGGGTAATTTTGAAAGAAATTTGAGTTGAATCTTATGACAAATCAGAGGAGAATGATTTAGACCAGATGGGATATCCGGGCCGTTTCTTTTGTGAGATGGCATTTTATGAAAAGAGACAATAACCATCACTCGTGCTTTTGGATAGGGGGTTGGGTAGGACCAAAATAGTGGAGCTTGATTTTTTACCTTTCTTAAGGTCTAGAGGTTGGGGCGTTATTCTGTCACTGTCTGGTCTGCTGACTGTGTCTTCGTTACTGGGGGCGTGGAGCGCTGATTCTGAGGCGTAGCTTGGCTCACTGGCTTCTGTGTCTGCACTTGATAACGAAGCATCGTCCTGTATGAAAAAAAAAAGAGATATTGATCATGAAATAATGTATTGTCAGACCCCCTAAAGCTACGCGGTCCTTTTTCTACGCAATTACCTTCAATTTGTGTGTGACAACGCGCGCGTATGCAAGCACTACCTGCGCAGATAATGGAGGGTTGAGGATATACTTATGAAGCAAAATACTTGTGGTTCCCCAAAATCTGTAATATCACACTTTTGTGTGACATTACAATTTTAAAAGAATGTAATGGTGAGATGCGTTATAGCTTTACAACACAAAATTAGATTCTGCACAGGTTATTAAAAAATGACTTCACTCTTGCAGTGAGATCTATATTGCATTGTGTTGTTGTAAGCATCGACAACTGACAGGGATAGTCCCAAGTAATATTAATAAGTGTTGCTTAAGGCAGTGTGAGGATTGTGGGATTGGTGGATGAACGGGAAAATCTGAGGCCAACTGAAAAGAAAAATAGGGGGACTGGGGGGACTTGTGAAAAATAAGACACTTTCCTCTTCAGTGGATTTAGAATTTAAGGGGAATTCCCAGTTTGTCGTATGGTCACACTTGAACTAGAGTGAATGCCATTTCCTGGAGGGGAAAAAAAACCCTGTGCGTTCTGTCAAGAAGGGAAAGTAAAAACATGATAAAGAAACCGTGACCATGCAGTCTTGCAATTTATTCTTAATAATGTGTGTGTGCCATGGCCATGGACCGGACCGAACCAAGGCAAGGCAAGCAGGCAAGGGAAAAGAAAACCAGCCTTAGGGCCTACATATTTTCTATATTTTCAGCACCATGTGATCCATCCACACTTGTGGAAATTGTGGAAGGCATCTGTCGAGATTCTGTAATGCTGCGCATACAGTTGACATGGTTGACATAACGTTAACACGACGTGCATTTCATCGAACACAAACACATTTTGGTTAGGCCTAAGATTTAACTTCTCAATGTCATGAAGACGACCAACGTTGAATGTTATTTTTTAATCACAAAACAGACTACGAATATGAAAAGTTGTTCTCACCAAACAGATGTTTAAGTTAAAACTCTCATTAAACATCATCACATTGATTCTCGGTAACAGTGAACTTCGTTCGAGCCAGGGAGATAGCAATAATTTGCGACGATCAATGTCCAACGCTGTCAAAGTTTTCTAGTTCATCTCGGTTTGTTATGGCCGAAACAACACGATATCGCTCCAGCTTCTCATTTGTCAGTTTTTTTAAGTTACAACTTTTGACCAATCAACGTCGAGGAGCGATTTCTTTCTCGTACAAAATGCTAAGTGTAATAGCTAGAGAGGGCGCGCTTGATTTTTATGTGCGCTTAAAACGTACGGTCGTTTATTCATTGTTGAATAAAGTGCTTAATTTAGGCCAATTGTGTAATAATTTCGTTCGAACAATACCTCAAATTTTGGCTAACGGTTTGAAACATCTTCAAGACGAATCCGCCTAATATCATAATTTTTATGGGAAAACAACCGGCGTCAAAATAAAAGCAAAACGGCTGTGACAGGACTTGTAAGGAGACTACAAGTCTATTTTTGTCTCAACGGTGCGTATCGGCTTATACCCAAGTCGCCTTCGGTCGATAGAAGGTAAAAATCCCTTAAACCGTACAATTTTTATTCCCCAGCTTGCGAATTTCTGGACAAGACTTTCGATTTTTCTGTACATACCCTGCGGGTTTAACGTGGAGAACTCGTAAGTCAGTCTTCTATAATGCATGCAGTAGCGGACGTAGATACAACGAACGTGATTTTTAGAGGTCCTTCAACCCGTGCACCGTGCCCAAATCGTCTCAGTGCTGGATTTACACCCGGCAAAAAACGCGCATGTGTACGCGCCTGAGCACTGTGCTCGAGGGCATTTGTATCACAAGGTGTGAAACTGAGCACGGGGTAATGCGATTCGGCTGCTCCTAGTAGTTCATGTAGAGCACAAAAACCATGACACGGACAGCTGCAAACAGGATGTATATTCTCTGGGAATATTTTTACAGACGACCGATGCGGGGCTATGTTCAGTAGTGAAAATCACCGTCGTTAAAGAGGCAATACTGTCATTGGACAAAAAGATCCAACCTAGTGAGCCCCCTGGCGTTCAACTTTGTAATATTTTCATGTTTTATGATAACTGTATTTTAAAACTAATCAAATACTGTCACAAGAGGCGGCTGAAAACCCTGATCATTCCAAAAATATTTAAAATCCAGAAGATAGCGCCTGTATAGGTTTCCAAATAAAGATTTAAAAATTAATAATTTTGCGTCAGTGAACTTTAGGTTAAAATATTAAAAGTTTGTATTAAATCACAGCAATATCTGAGTTTTTTTTAAAAATCGTTACAACGTGAGATAGCCCAGCCAGGAAATACCTTTGTGTATGTAAGAGTAATCTTAACATTTACGCAAAATGCCAAACGCACTGTTAAATATATTGACATTAATACATGACTTGTTTAAATATGTATATATGCCAATGGCCTTGTGTGCATGAGAAACCAAAATCCGGGTATTTTATAACGCATAGCCGTTAGTAATCCCGTCTCGCGACCTTCACGAACGCGCCGCTCGATTCCTCACCGCTATACCCTCCGCTTTGTGAAGGTGTCCGGCCTGCACATTCTCCATGTCGCATACATATCACGGGGAGAGAAAATGGACTTAAATTTAGTGGAAAAGACAACTTGCTTCCCCCCCTCCCCCCCCCCCCCCGGCCGTGTCGTAAAGAGGAGGTCGATTTTGGTTAATTCCCCAATTCCACCAATTTTAACCACGCAAGGACGAAAGGTATGCATGTGCATCATTCCGGGTAGGACGCTTTGGGACATATCGACACGAAACGACTCAGTTCTTGAAAATGGACGACAACGATTGGGTTGGCCTTCTGGGAATGTCGTGAATTGACGACGTGTAAGACTGCAGATGAAAAATATTATACTGTATAATATCTACTGGTTTGAGTGAGTCATTTTTTTGCCTGATGTGGTCAATTAATATCTATAGGATGTGTTCTCAGATTTGCGATTATTCTCGTAAATTGTGTGTTTTTTCCCCTTCTTCCCTGATATATTTATTTCTCAAAAATGAAAAAATGAAAGTCATTCTCTGTCGAGAAATTGATTTATTCAAACGTCCGGATAGCGAGTAGTATGCAATGATACCAAAGCTTCAAAATATACTCGAGAAGTTCGTAAACAAACCAACTTTGTTCATACGGAAAAAAAGCAATCCATTATGTCCCCAGTGGGCGTTTACTCTGTATATTAGTTCAACTATAATTATATAATGTTTTTTATTGATATAAACTTCAGCTGTGTGTAATGTCCTTTGTCTTTCGTTTTGCTGATAGGCCTACCCAGGTTGAAAGTCCATTACTAAAACCAAAGTGGAGTTCACTGGAATCATAATGAATTATACGATCGGTGCAAAAGCAAGTCACAGGCCTTGCAGCATGTTTCTGTTTTCCACCATCGCATCGATTGATAAACGCTCACTTGAATTAATTCAGTAGATTTTGTCATTTTTTTTTCAAACTGATATCGCGATCTTTCGCGCGGAACCCCCCAGATGGTCTATTGTCTAGACTTCCCACAGTCGCCGTATGGTCAAAGGTTTCTGTGAGTGTTGGGTTATCAGAAGAATGGATATTCTATTAATTTCCCTCTTTTCAGTAAATGACATCTTCAAGACGTCCGGCTGGTATCAGTCCAGTTTCATCGTGCCAGAACTGCCCGGGCGGTGTTTACCCTGGCCCGAAACACGCATGCTCAAAAGCGAGATTTGCGTTTTTGGTACATCTCTCAGTTAAACTAAAGTGGTTCCCTAATTGGCAGGCGCATGCGTAGTTGAGACCAAGGTAATCCCTGCATAGAAGTAAGCTTTGTTTTCCACACCGTATGGTCACGGTTGGTAGGGGGGGGGGGGTCGTGCTCAACCATTGAAAACAAGACTCGTGGATAATAATAGGACGGCTGGGTCATGCAATACAGTATAGGTCCGGGTTATCGTATGGTATCGCCATTAATTAAAAATTTCCAACTCCGAAGTTGAAGAAGCTGTTATCACGTATTGCGGACTGGAGAATCGCTTTCATCAAGGCATATTTTTTTCATTTGGATGCTAAACCCATTCACCTTATGATAACTCGCATACCGAGACCGAGTAGGCCTACCCCTATACCGCGTTTGTGGAGAGACATCAAGCCAAGCCCTGGCCCCGGTTCTATAGGGGAGACACGGTCCATGCACGCACTCCACGCGCCCCTCTTAAATTCACTGCGTCACACACGCGTGTACTAAACCAGAAACAGGGCCCCGGCGCGGGGGAAACAGGGGTTGCTCGAAGGGGCGAGAGAAAAATAACAGCAACATATCAGCGGAGCAGGAAGGTTGGTGATGGGGGTAGCAGGCCCGTGGCCGACTCGGGGGCCCGTGGCCGGCCCCACGAAGCCTTGGGAACACATGCACGACAAAAATGTGGCCCCGGACCCCGCCGTCAGAATCTTGCGGTCGCGTGCGGGGCACGGGACCCGGGCCTTATATGGCGGCGTGCCAAATGACATGGGGTGCAAGATTTTTTTTTTCGTTCGTTCCGTGTGCCCTAACCGAGCGATACAGTGGCTCTTCGGCGCTCTAGTACGGGGGAGGGATTTTATTATTATATTTCTTTAGCAGAGATAGGGATACGATAACAGTACGGCAGCCCGGCCGTGTGATAAATAGGTGCGTGTCATTTTGGAATGCTTGGATCCTTTAGTCGACATATTTGTTGGAATTGAAACGGAATAACATTTATCTAACGGGAGGAGAAAAAAGAAAGAACTTTTACACTCTCGTGCATAGTCTGAACAATCAGTCTTTAGAACAGGAATTAATTTACCCATTATTTCGAAACGTATGTATTTTCAAACGTTTCTGAAGCTTTTTATTTTATTTTATTATTATTATTTTCATTATTATTATTTTTTTTTGGGGGGGGGGCAACCACATCACAGTGAGACGACAAATTTCTTTTTGATATAAAAAGTATATACCGAATATGCACAAAATGTACACCGATTATTAGCTGTTTCAATTTTTAGTTATTTTCATAAGAACAATTTTTAACGACATTAAAAGTTCTCAAAAGTTCAAGAAAATTTAGCGAGGTTTCCAACTGAAAGGTGTAGACTATAGTCAATGAAGTGTGACACAAATTCACAGCGAGTTGCAAAAGGTTTTGTTTCAGTAAAAAAAAAGTGTCCATGAACTTGTGCATTAATTAAATATAATTAGTGCCAACATAAATACCGATAAAGATGACAGGCATGGGCCTAAGTAAACACTTCTCACTTCCATTGTTACCGGAATTAAATAACAAAAAAACTGCCTAAAGCGATGACCTCAAATGCTGTATCGTCTTTTAAAGATGTTGGACAAATTAAAAAGTTCTATTAGTTTTCACCGAGCTATTATATAAACAATAGACAAAGGAGTATTCTGCAGACAATTTTTAGCAGTAATCGCCTCGAGAACTTCGATCGTTCTGTCCGTTGCAATGTGCAGTGGCTATTGATCGCGCCAATGTCTGAAGCAAGCGGTCACCGACTTTAGTTCAGGTGTTTTTCGACCCAGGTAATTGAAGAAAAAACTTGCTTTTATTAACGACAACGGAGTTGTAACTATCGGCCGTTGCGCCGTGTATAGCTGCACACTCACCTGACCCAGTTGCATAGCGTCGCGAATCGTGCTGACTTGGGACGCCATGAACGCCAAGAAATGCGACAAATCTTGTCCATCGACCATGTTAGCGCCTCTTAAATTGCCCAAAATGAACCCCAACGGGACTACTCTGGCTCACAAACACCAAATAAGCTTCACACGGTTCAAGAAACTACGCATAAACAACAGGGCCTTTCTTTCATTCCATCTGTTCTTTCTTTCAAAAGCAAAGTTTGTTGCTAAGTTTCCAGGTCCTCTAAAGGAACCCAACACCGTTTTTCGTTTCAGGTCAGAGGACGCGGATAAAGCCCCGCATTCCCGCCTCTCCGAAGCTGATACCATGGTTACGTAAGACTTTTCACCAGCGGGGGGCCCGGCCCCTGGTTGTCAAGGCGACCTCAGGTTCTCATCGGCCGGATTTTCCGCTCAGTGACTCCTATCTTGGATTCGTGACAAAAGATCTGTACGTAAAATGATATCTTTTACACTCCCTCTGTTGAACCATAGAACTTTCCGGTTTTTCCAGAATCAACTGATTGTTTTTTGGTTAGTTTCATGTTTCTTTTCAGCGAATTTGATCTTCATTGTGGAGATCTTATTTCAGCAAAATTTTATCTCCACAGTGGACGAAACAGTATCGAGAAACATCCCAATCTCAAATCAAAATGATCTTTTTCAAATTGATGATTCAAAAAAGTTTATTTGTCAAGAATCAAATATTCACGAGGAAGCCATTTTCGATCGTGTTCCCTGAATCTATTTTGTAAATTGTAAACTATTGAATGGGATGGTGCCAGACTATTTTATGATTGGCGTGCGTTCCAAGCCTCTTTTTCAATTTTTTTTTTGAATTGTGGCTTAAAACATTAGGGTATGTTTAATCAAAAGTTTTAAATTATTCATCGGAGCAGACTGGTATTAATTTGCAATTAACTTTATTTCATTGCTTTCATTTCTGCTCGCAAGTTCCAAAAAATGAAGAGTTTACCTCGCTTTCAATTTAATATGGCCGACTCGTGAAAAAAAGTATTTTAACAGACGTCATAGTGACTGATTGTCCATTCGACTTAATTAATACTCAGATCCACAGAATTCATAAAGCATATATACGTAGAAAGAGAAAGTTGTTTACGTTACACACGGTTGTCCCATTAAAGACAAATACGCAACACAGTTTGTGATTCGCGTGATCGTGCAATCACCATGTTCAAAATGGACGACAGAAACGGACAGAGCAAAACGACAGCGACACATAAGTTTTTGAAAATATTTGTAATTCATTTTAGAGCAACATGATTTATACTGTGAAAAACACTGTTGTTGAAATATATTTTGATAAACAGCCGAGTACAAAATGGATACTTCGTGTCTTTCGTATTTAAAACCCTTAATCCGGGAACAGTTTTCCTGACAAGGAACACGACTGGGATCGATCTATTGTCCACTTCGGAATTGAGGAGCTGATCTAGAAATGGCGCCTATTGGCCCCTTTCACGACCAGAAAAACTCATCTCAAGCCCGCGCCAGTATTCTACACTTGTACATGTACACGGAATGCGCCAAAAATCACTCCGTTTCTGTATCAACAAGAAAATGGACGAATTATTTCGAATTAAAGAAAAAAAGATACTTTTTTTTTTGGTTCTGTAGACATGGAATGGTACTAAGTGCTGTTGGTATTACAATTTAATTGTATCTCTCTTTTAAGTAGTTAATTCAGGAACGCCTTATTTTTTTATTAAAGTTCAGATTTTTGACAATCAGATAATGTCTGAGCCCTAATTATGGCAAAGCTTCGTGAGGTGTCAGTCCATTAAGCCACGCCCCCTTTACGCTGCTCCTGCATACAGGAGACGCCCTACATGCATGCAAGGGGCGGGGCTACAACCATGCAGGGGCGGGGCTTGCATAGCATCGCCTCTGACTTCCAACAACGCGCTTCAAAATAACAAGTACCCCTCGAAACACGAAATCACATAAAACAGTTATACACGAACGCATTCATGATTTCAGCCCGAATAATATTTCCCCTCACAATGCAGTAGATTATATATAGGAGACTTCTCGATAATGACCAAGACATGTAAAATATGGGTACAATTTATTTACTCCGAGTCATAAATAGACCCGCATATTTTAAAGCTATATACTGCGGGCTCCAAGCGTAGGTGAATCATGTTATTTTGTTTCTGTGAGGCGTTACGGTCGGTCTGTACACTGACAATATCAGAATAGTTACTGGTAGGTTTAACCATACAGCCCTACACTGGCTATTTACACTGCACATGGCCTCATGATACCCATAAATTGCCAGGCTTGAACAGTTTGCATTTTGCACACATGCATGACACGGCACACGGCTTCTTTATACATCTACGAATGACTGTTCTTCAAAACAAAGACAAAAATCGCGAGACTTGAATCCCCCTCCCTCCTCTCCCGTCACTCCATGACCCTGCCATTAAATTTTATTTGAAAACTTCTGCGCGTTAGAAGCCTTATGTTTTACAAACTAACCACGGGGGGTCGTTATAAACTACGGCTTTTAGCTTTTAATCCCGTCTTCTGTCTTGAACTCGTCCACATCTGTCGTCAAGCCACTCCCCAACCCTGGAGTCTCCATCCACCGAAAGACGAATAAAAAAGGACCCACCAGTACAATTCACAAGCTTTCCCCGGGGCCAGAGAGGCAGCGATCTAGCCAGCAGCAGCGGGACAAAACAAAACCCCCACCCGGGTTTTAGTGCAAGCACCCCGGGCCAACTCTAAAGGCTAGCTGCGCCGAATCGAAACACAAAACCAGGACCTTTTGTGGGGCGCCCCGATCCCCTTTCAACCAGCCCCAATCAAAACTCCAAAAATGATGACACCCGAGACTTCTTGGACGCGCCTAAAGTGACCTTTGACCTGGACACATTTATACAGTCCCCCTTTCAACAGTAACGAGCTCCTAATCATGATGGGTTCTGCTATACAATTTCTATGCACCCCCCCCCCCTTTCACCCTCAGCCGCTGACTAATGTTATGAAAGTAGTAAAATGGGCCCAAAATAATAAATGGAATTCTAAAGTTCTTAAATTTATTAGTGGGTAGATAGGGGATGTATTTAGGGGAATTGTGCCTCTGATGATACAAGCATGGAATCTGGCACACAGTGAGTCAGAGTATGTCATGAGAAAGATATTTGGCTATAGGAACATCGCCGATTTGTCCTTTGAAAAAAAAAACAGGTAGAATAACAAGCAATTATCAACATTTTCAAAATGGCTGCCAATGCTTGTTATTCTACCTATATTTTTTTATCAAAGGACAAATCTGCGATGGCCCTAAAGCCAAATATCTTTCTCATGACAGGCTGACGGTGTGCCAAATTCCATGTTTGTATATCATCAAAGGCATAATCCCATCATCTGCCGCCGTACTATATTCTTAAATTGCGTTAGAATGCAGGAGAAATCATCGTTCATTTTCGTAAAATTGTCTGGGGGCATGCCCCCATACCCCGTAGCACGTCTTATAGACTCAAACACCCCCACCTTATATCAACCCCCCTCGTTTCGGTCAAGCTATAGATCCGCCCCTGATATAGTGGCATCATTGAGAGTCCCACTAGTTTTCTAATGCGTACGCGTTATTGGAACAGGGATATCTCCACAACATTGTGGGTTTTCAATGCTCCACTCTGGTACTTTTAATTGAGACCCGATGTCATGGCCTTCCACGTACGGAAAACTAGTTTACGGACGATTATGGCGATGTTAAGATATAAAAGTCTAGAGGTAATACGATACAAAATAAACGAACCCCAAATACCTGCATTTTTTTTTAACGAAAACAAAAAGCCTCTTCACCGGGCTGACTACTTTGCATTGTTTGAAATACCACGATCAGTGCGCATGCTCAGTAAACACAAACCGAAGCTCACGCGGTAGCGTAAGACTACGATCATCACATTATTAATTAAAAAAAATAGAAAAAGTAAAATGCAGCATTGTCGTTGTTTAACTACAAGATCAAACGCAAGCTTGATCAGAAAGAAATATCCAACGGTCGTAGGTAGTGGCTTTACGTTTCATTGAATAGTCGTCGGCCCGACAAGGATGGATGAAATCATCATTTTTAAACGACGACTAAAGAAAAACTGCCGTATTTGTTTAAGATTCAAAAATGTCAAGTGACTCTGACTCAATGTTTGTGTTTGTGATGTGTTTGAACAACTTTTTGTCACCGAAAGAAAGCGAAAGTTGACGCCTTACAATGACATACAAACGTCGTAACTCAACTGGACTCTTAACATTATGCAAAGTATTTCACTTTCATGCGATCAAAATAATTATCCCATACAGTGTATGTAAATGACCCTGTTCTTTCCCATGCTTAGAAACTGGCACATCTGAAACCATTTCGTACTCTGTAGTTCTCCACAAAATTAATTTTGGAGTAGCAAACCCAACATCCGTGAAATTGTTTTCTGCGGGGTTCGAACAAAATTATAATTGGTCTCAAAATACACACCACTGACCATCGGTACAAGGCTGTGCGCCTGACCTCTGCCTAATCCCGGCCCCGTGCTGGTGTTGTTTAAGCTTGAAATGCGCAAGCGTGGCCTGGGTTTACCCCCATCCGCGCATGTGCGGGCATGCGCGTTTTGTTGCAGGGTAAACGCAGCCCGAGTTTGGTGCACCGTGCACAGGGCAGGGGGCAACAGTGACCAATGGACGATCCAGTTGTGTGTGCAATGGGGCGATCAATAGCCGCTATGATAGCCGGCACGCGACTGCTCGCGTGCCGCAGAACAAAGCGGGCTCTCCCACCCCCGGATTGTGACTAAATCCCATCCCACAAAGGGAGCCTTTAGTCTGGCCCCCCAATAGCAGGGAACAATAGCAGTTGTCCCTAGTCGCGTGCCGGACTGCGACGCTGGCACCCCGCACATGGCATCGGGGGGATACGAGGAGGGTGTCTGGTGTATCGTTCATTGTCTCTCAAACTGCTTCCCACCCCTCGTCCTTTTTTTTTCACCTCTCTTTCACCCAAAATTGTTTCCAATAGCGTTTCTGTTGTGTGGACGTCGATTGTGGCCCTTTGTTGTGACGTAAAGTGCCCTTGTGTTGAAGTGTGCGGCACTGATGCGGGTTTATCAATCGGATAGGGTTAGAGTAACAAGAAAAATCGATACATGGGGCTGTTACAACGACACGTTGATCCGTTCGGCAAACTGCAGTAATGTACGACACAACCCCATCGGCAGTACAACGGCCAGTACAACCATACACAGGCTTCAAGTCTCACGGGGTTTAAATTAACAATTAGCTCTGCTTCTACAAGGTTTAAAGGTGTGACCTATTGTGCTTGGTAACGAGATAGGGTGCATGACATTGGAAAAGATAGTAATACAAACTCTCTTTTTTTTGGGGGGGGGGTTCCAAATCATAACGCCCTATACCCATGACGATATGTGACAGAGAGGTACCTCGTGTCCCTATACCCTAAACACGCCCTAGACTATTGCTACCTAGCACACACCCCGGGTCCCCCAGATATCTCAAAAGAATTTCCGATATATACTGATAACACAATGACCAACACAAAAAGGGGGGGGGTCCCTCTTGCACATATCTTGCTACATATGAAATCCCACCCCCACCCTAACACCCACCACCACCAAAAAACACATCCGTGACACCAATGTCTTAATTAGCAACGGGAATAAAAGTGTTTTCATAAAATATGGTACATTGTCCAACAGCAAGTTATCAATTAAAAACTGTGCTGAATTTTACAGAAAATGTACGTTTCATACCAAAACTGTCATTTTATTTCCAGGAAAAAAAAAAATTTCCCCCGATTTATTCATTTCCCCAACGCAGCTTGTGTGTTTGGATTTTAAATTAGATGTCGGGTCTAAATTTGGCGCAGTGTTTTGTGCCTTTTCTGTTGGTATTTATTCTGTATTATTTGCGTTCGTATATTCATTCATCGTTAATATCGTTAGATGCCTATGTATAGAATAATATATACACAGAACAGAACAACCAGATTTGATCAGTGTTGTACGAAGTGTTGTGCCGTAGGTTAGAGTGATACAAATAAGGAATGCAACGCATGGTATAAGGAACACTGGGGAAATTTAGGATGAATTTGTTTCTAACTTGGAGAGGAACAATGCACCAACGAGCGAAAGTGATAAATGTTGTGCCACAGTTTAAAAAAAACCGGAGAACATAATTCCGCGTTTCTTGAATCGAAAGGTATATACCCTTAGAGAATATTTTCAGCAAGTGAGATTTCCCACTGTCTTCGGAAAAGACATGGCGAGCGATTCTTCTTTTTTCGTCATGCGTCAGAGTCTAGTTAATGACCTCATTAAAACCATGCGACCAGTGATGTCTCGATGTCGATACTGAGAAAAATAAGTGGTTTAATTACGATCAAAAGAGGACGTATGCCTGCCAGTTTTGCTTTCCCTTTATGGACTTTCTTTAATCTCCTCGGCGATTTTCTGGTCCCCACAGCAACACAAAGACTCTTAATTTGCGAACATCAGGGTTTGTTTGATTTTCTTCCAATCCCAAAAGGCATGTCTTCTAATGCTTCAGGAGATAATGGAAGACGGGTGGAGGAGTTTTTTAATGAGACATTCGCCAAGGCCGGCTGTGCATAATTTGACACTTGCCCTCGCTCAAGCGCTTAAACCAATTGCTAATAAATTTCCTCCACATTTGGTGAACTAATTTCCAGCTTTTTTCCCCACTGCTCCCGGTAGAACAAACTATTGCTCTTTGAAACTGCTTAATAATTGTTCCTACTTGTTTGTACTCTATTCTTATAGAACCAGCCCGCCACTGGATGTGTTCTGTGATATTTTCATCATGCAAAACCCATCCCACAGCGGGTGGCAAAATGGCCGCCGCTGCCAAAAAAACGCAGGTCACTGTCATGTTAACATGATCGCCTCATCACCTCATGGTCACTGGAGCCACCACAACCGGTTCCGCTCAAAACCACCTATAGCCTATAAGAGAAAACATTGTGCTACCGTGCAACTTTCCCGTCATTATCGATGTCGCCCGTGATATATTGCTCGTTTTACAGACGAGAACAGCTTGGCTTTTGGACCATGATTGATAACTTTAATCAAATTTGATCACTCATTGCATCATAATTGGTCTGGGAGTATTAAATTAGGATGGACCGACAGTCTGTTTGATTATCATGTGCACATCAATTTGTGTGCGCATGGTGTCTTTTAAAAAAAACCGAATAATTTTGATCAGGTTTTTGGTTCGCATTTTTGATCCCGAAATCTTGTGGTCAGGTAATACTCATTTGGCATTTCATGTAACAGTGGGAAAACAAAATATGATGATAGTAACTTATTGTAGTATACAGTAAACAACAGTGCTATCGCGCAGGCGTAGCACCGGGTGCATCATGGGTACAATCTAGTCTTCATACGAGGCGACATTTAGAATGTGCAAACAGCTTCGATCATCACATTTTAATTTATTGTCGAAATTTCCAGTGCCGTTTTGGGTATTCAAAACGATCAAAGAATGACAACAATCCTTCATCACCCAAACACCAAAGATAATTTTTTTCCCACTAATTTCAAAAGCTGGATTTTTTTTTCAGACAGTCATACTACCAGCGTCTTTTTACAACTTGTACCTTGCATCTTTACAGACCAATAAGCACCGTGTACTGGTCTCAACCCATTGCTTAAGATAGCCTCTAGTCATGCATCGTTCAACATGATCAAGTGATCATAGGTCTATTGAATTACATTTTTTTTCACTAGTCTGAGATGTCTCTCGTCTCTTCGCTTGACACAAAAGCCGATAACAATTTTGGGCTCGCCAACTATTGCTGATTCATAGGGCCAAGGCGATAGCATGTTCTTCAGTATATAGGCATACGTAAAGACTGATTCTATATCAAAAGTAATCTACGAATCACAGAAGAGCGAACTTTGCCATTCATTAAATTTGGTGGGTTTTTTTTACCAGATGTAAAACATCTTGATTTTGTAAACATTCCACAATCGCTTCAATGATTTTCCAGGTAAAGGTTCCTGTTTTCAGAGAAAATTCACAGATTTTTACATAAATTAAATTAATTGAAGCTGAGGTTTGGTAAATAGATTACAAATAATTTGTGTGTATTTATATAGGTAGCACCGTTCAGCATACTTTGGAAAATTATGCATGCAAAGGTCGAGTTCGCATCCGCCATGCATGGGTAAAATTATCATCGATTTTACCATTATGATTTTGAATGGTAAGTTCAAAAAGACGAATTAATTTGCAACTGTGATTAATTCTCTTGCTTGTCTACTTTGATTTCCTTCGGTTGGAAAAACATCCACAAAAAGGATTTTAAATTGGACGGAAGTCTTGAATGTTATTTCGTGACATTTCTTTCTGATGGTATACCACTGCTTCGATGGTAACACATTTGAAGACTAATTTTACACCCCAAGCGTTTACCCTGAGGCACTCCGAGGGAGCACATTCCCATGTTCAAGGGTGCTGATCTTTTGACCGTCTGCACCCTGTTTTGTCTAAAGCGGGGCATTGTTTTAAGGTTGGAACATTTTTGCATTGAAAGGGTTCACCTTCTTGCCTTGGGAAAAAAGCTAGAAAGAATGTAGTATCCAGACGCCACACCTTTATAAAGTCTATGGAGAGTTGAGTGCATTTTCAAAGTATTTCCTCACAATTATAGGAAATGTTTCTCAGTCCCAGATTCATGTCTTTTCGACATTTTTAGCAATAACTGCATGACCTTCATTGAGATAATGTATGTGATGAATAACGTGGCGTCAGGATGCAACATTCTTTCCAAAAAGCTAGCCCGGTAAAGATGAAGATTAGCTTTATACTGCGTCAACTATGTGATTTGGACATCAAAATTCGAATGAAAGTCACTTCACCTCCCAACCAAACCGTTGCACGGGTATTTTCACTATAGGGAGTTTGATTCATAAGAAGCTGAGAGTAATGATAAGGCTTGCCACAGTATAAAATAACACGCGGGAATATGATCCGTCTTTGTGGAATTTGTCTTATTATTTTGGAGAGTTTGTGTTGCAAGGTGCCTTATTCTGTGTCCTGTATAAATTCCCAAGCCGCGCGCCGGTCTTTACAGAGTATTTGCTTTGCCCCCTCGCTCTGCCAAAGCCTCGTGGTTTTAACCCTAAAAAATCTTATGCTCCGACACCGAGGACAAATCATTTCCAAAGCAGATTGAATAAAAAATGTAATAAATCCCAAACCCTTCTCAAGGAAATACTCTAGAAAGAAAATATTTTGGAAGCTTGGTCTTATCTCGTTTTTAAAAGACGCTTAACAATCACAGGGAACTGTTCATTAATTCCGGAACAACCCTTCAACAAAATGCAAAAATATTTTAGAGATTAAAACGATGGGCGACCTAATTATTATTCATTTTTTTAAGTTTATGTTCATCCAACAGATTTTTGTGGCAACCATAAAGTTACAAAGAAAATCTCTTTATCTCTAAGTGGTTTATCATGGTAAAAAAAATAACGTCCATTTTTTTCTTTCTTCCAAATGTTCGTGTGAACTTTCTTAAACAAAATTTTGATTCTTTCAACTTAAAAAATTTACAAAGACTTTTTTTCACGGCTATTTGGGTTTTTTTTAATACAAACTTTCTCAAGCCTGTTTTTCTCGTTCATGCGGTTGGCAAAATTTAAACCCTGTCCCTTCCTTCTAAAATCATCAAAGGATCCGCTCTGGATGGAATCAAAACCACACAAGATTATAAAAAAATATTGCCGCAATCTACGAGATCGAGAAGTTATGAGGCCCCGAAGAGGAAACGTGCATTGTTATTGCGCAAAGTTGTAACCGACTATCGCGCAATTTACATCATGGGACTATGACGTTGGAACAAACGAACGGAACAAAAAGAAATTGGAAGAAAAGTTTCCTCAGAATTACCCCGTTCCTTTTTTTTCCCCCAAACGAATCTGTCCATCCCCTTGGCGCAAAGAGTACATGCACCATCAGAAACCAACTTCGGTGGGAATTGTTTCGTCAAATAAAGGGGGAAACGCATCGAGGCTCGGTGGGGGATTTTACAAGCGCACCCAACACAAAAGCAGGACAGCCCGAAAGAGGAACCGATATGTTCTCTTTGCAAGGTCCGCGTTTATCTTGCATGGTGCCTCAGATAAAGACAATCAAGCGGGGTATTTCCGTGTCCATATTATCGGGGAGTTTAAAGGCATTGTCCTTTTTTTTTTTTTAGTTTTCGAGTCCTCTTCAGTGTGGTAATAGTCATTATCTATTCCACCAGTCAATATGCATGCCTTCCAAAAACTTTGTTGGGAGTTTTTTTTTTATTTTTTAACAATCAGGTTTCAGTTTGCGCTCTTAGAAGTTGTATCATAGACCGAAGCTGGGGTGGTTAATTCATAGACCGTTACTTATTTTTTTGTTTTTCTACGATAAAGGAATACATTTCTTTGAGAACCTGATTCAGCAAATGTTTGGAAATTTTATTGAAAAAAAATATCTAAAACGTTCCACAATTTTTAAGGGAATTCTCAGGAAAATTGTTTAGAAAAAAGTGTAAGTAAGCGCTTGACGGTTTTTGTTAAAGATATTCCTGTGGGTGTTTTCCAAGCTCAATCACTCGCCAAACATTTAGATTAGCCTAATGAAACGATAGGCTGATACAACAAAGACAGAGAAAGAGGCTCCATCAGTTGTGGGCCTAATGGTGGCCCCATGGATCCCCCAATTAGAAAATTCTTGACGAATTTTTAAACAGCTTCTTTAAACATCGAGCTCAACCGATACACCGAGTGCAACCTACACAATGTTTTCTATTCGTATATGAAAGCGATAGTGACGTGTCTCCAAAGTTGCGTCAAGTCTATCTACATACAGAGCTAACTCAACGGAATAGTTATCTCATTTCTTTCCCCGATGCACAAAAAGCGAACAATAATACTCTTCAAAAAACAATTGCAGCCAAGTTGTTATCGTTATAAGAAAATACAGTGGATGTTTCCAAGGTAATTGCAAGATTGTCCATATACACCTTTTGAAGCTAAACATTAAATGCAATTGTCCCTTTCATCATCCGACACGTGACGGTGATTTCAGGGGGAATTTGTTCCTGACTCCCTCTATACCAAGCTGAAAGTAAAACTTAAATTCAGTTCAACTGTGTTCAGGCAAACATAAACAGGTCATAGTTGATATCAACCGCATCTTTGCTTTCAAAACCTTTTTAGAACACCATGAATATTTGCGACTTGCGATTTATCTTTTCAGAAAAAATACAGCACACGTCATGATGACCCAACAAAAAATGTAGCCTAATTTTTCTGATATTGTGTCTTCAAAGCTCACCAATTGAAGATCTGCTTGATCAGTTTGTGTGATTGTGTGTTATAAAAGTTGGATGCTGTCTCGACTAGGAGTCAAAATATCAAGTCATGAAATCTGCGTCCAATTTAAGGGTACTAACTGGTTGTCCTCCATACCCTCCCTAGCCCTCCGCGCTGCATCCAAACCATCATCCTCCCCCATCCTCGCACTGATCTGTCCCCCTCATCATAATTTCTCCCCCGTCGGTGGTCCCTCCTTGCGCCCCTCTCTCCCCCCTCTACGAAAATCTTTCCCCCCTCTACGAAAAATTGAACCTGTCTCGACCTTCCGTTTCGCCTCATGCTTATTGCCCGTCTCCCCCCCCCCCTACACACTGCCCAAAAAAATAGACCCGCATTTTGTAGTCGCAGGGGCTTAACCTCGACACAAGGGGCGAAGGCTGGAACGGGGGGAAAAATCATAATTATGCGGCGAGGCAAAACTGGTCATCCGCCAACTAACAAAACACATTACATATTTGGCCGAGAGGATTTTTCCAAATTTTACACACACACACACAACTCACACACGCGATGGATAATAATGTGTATACGTGTATTATACATGACATGTGTTCATCATCCAACAAGGGATGTTTCTGTGATGACTCCGAGTTGAGGAGGGCGAGGGTGGATTAGCGGGTGACGTGGACATCTAATTGGGAACGAAAAAAAAACTGGGTGTGAGGGGATGAATTACTCCGAAAACAAATAATCCTGGCTTGTAATTAGCACCGCTCTCTGCCCACACGAAACTGCCGAAACACACCCCTGCGTTGCCGGCTAAAGTCCACTCACACGAAAACCGATATTTTCAGACTCTGTTGGTTAGCAATAAATTAGGGCTAGGGAAAAAAAACTGGCACTGGCACAACCCCCACAAAAATGGAAATTATTAATACAGGTCCTCGCTAAAAAAAATATATGGGTTTTTACACGTACGTGCACAAATCCAAGGCCTTTTTGCGATTGTCGTTGCGAGTTGTATTGCTTTCCACGTTCACCGTGTACCTCCGGATTATTATGAGTGTGAATAACAAAAACAGAAAATATGAAAATATAAAATGACCTGCGCGCAATGCGAATATACAGAGATATTAAATCTCCCCTCATCTCAACCTCCCCCGGTACTGGATCGCATGTATTTGCATATGAATGAGGATTCAGGAATGACAGACAAACGATAATGCGCGGCAGATGGTAATTACTATATAGCGGGTACTGCGCCGCACCCTCGCGCGCGCTGTATCGGGTCCTGTACCCACACCGCTATGGCCAACCGAATTTCCCCGTTATCTTGTCCATATGGATCGCCGATTCTACCCCTTTCCCGCGACCAGCCCCGGCCATAATTCCCCCATTTATTCCGGGGAACATCACCCACCTACCCCCGGAATATAAATGGAATCCTTGCCGCCCGTGATTATAAAATTCCGGTTCGGATATTTCGGGGTTTTATTTTTCGGAGGGGTGTCGTTGGCGGGTTTAATTACGGCGTCTTTATACCCGCTCGGCCGCCATGTTTAAAAGGCTATAGACCAAAGCGCATCGATGCAGCGGGTGGAATTTCTATCCGGGTTTCGACCGAGGATGCCGTGTTTGGCGAGGAATTAATCTCTCCTTAAATTAGCATTATTTCTAACGACCGCCCATGTTGGGTAACAATACTTTTTTCCCTCAACATGGTATGAGTTGAACTTAACGATGACGTATAGTGATAGGAGCAGTAATAGACAGGGTGGGGGAGACAGTAAGAGATGTGGTGGGGAGGTAGGGAGGACAACATCCTCCATCTCGCTGTATTTTCTTTGTATTTTCCCAGCTGTGTGTAATGAATCGAGATCGAATGACATCTCGGCAGATTTTTTTCCCTTTTTACGTTCATCAGCACAACAGCCAGATTACATGAAATGACTTGCACCATAGATGCACCGTTAAGAGTATTATACAGACCCGAGTGAATAAATTGGTACTACTATCTTGCTACGTCATAGCACATTACCTCAGTTGCCTTAGCGTGTGGTTTACGTCTCAAACCTCTCTTCCACATTTTGGATGCTGACTTGCCGAGTCCAATACGCCTGTCTTATGTTGAAGTCCAAAGGCACAGCGTCGGAGCACCCCTAAGAAAACTCCCAGCCCGTCTTGATTTTGTCTGTTCCAGAGGTGACGACCAGCTGTAATCACCGGTGAAATCCTTGTTTTTTTTGGTGACCAGCGCGTGAAGGGGAAACTCTGATGGGTCGACAACGGGGTGCTGCGGGTAGCCGTGTGGTGCGTGGATATCGGTAAAGGGCTGGAGCGACCACGGAGTGTTGTCGAGTAATATCCAGCGGTACGTACAAGGGGTAGAGAGAGTGAGCACACGGGCAAAGCAAACTCTGACGGCACACTGCGGTACCGACCCTGGCTCAATCGATACGGCGGAGGTGACTGACAAAGGCTTTGTTTTTTCGTGGAGGGTACTTAGCCGTGCCCCTCTCTGAGCATGCGTAGGGGTGCAAGAGATGTTCCGCTCGTGACGTCATGGAGGTACAGCGCCGGGGAGTGTGTGGTCGGATTGTGGTGGTGTGTATGTGTAGCGTTGTGCGTACCGACTCAGCTCAGCTTGCTAAATGCGATGGGCGAGTGGTTTCACGGGTCCCTGCCGGCGGGTGTGCTCTCGTACCCCGATCCTACCGCGGTCTGGTCGACTCGTTCACTATAAATTGCCGAACGGGGTACACACACACTCACTCTAAAAAAAATACATAAAAAATAAGAAGAGCGCTCTGACTGACGAATGATAATGAGTTGTTCACTCGGGGGGGGGGGGAAAGGGAACGTGAAGCTGGCACCTCGGTTTTCCCCCGCGCTGCCCCGGGCGTTGTAGACCAGTGATGGAGTAGGGGGGAACGAAGTACGGGAAAAGGGGGGAAAGACGGGGACTGAGAGAGAGGGAGGGTCGAGCGTTCCAACTCGAGACGACGCAAGGGGGTGCCTTATTGACCTCCACGGCCCCCGTTCTTTACGGCCGCTCCAGCTAATTAGCTGAGACTCTTTGTCCCGTGGATTCTGTTTTTGGAGTGGCGGGTTGGATAAGGCAGCCTCATCAAATGTGGCCTTGCCACTGTCTCTCAGACGCGCAGTCTCTTTCTTCGGTCATTCTCCGGGAAATCATACAATTTCTCCATCTCTTCGCCGGTTGTCAGTGGGGGACCTTCCCCTTACTTCTCGCATAATGCTCGGCAGGAGATTTTTAATCAGGTGAAATAAAATCTGCGATCGTTTTAATACTTTGCGCAATGAATATATAATTTTCATCCCGAGATTCGACAAAAAAAGTCATTGCTCTGTAATTATTTTGTCAACAAATAAACTTCATCTCTCCATTGTTATATAGTTTTTACATTTTGTGAAAATGATGTTTTAAAGTAGTTTTAATCTTATTTTTTTTCTGACTTGTATAATATTAAGTGTGCGTGTATCCCACCTCTAGAAAGTAATTAATTGAAGTGTAAATTGAGTTGGGCATTGCACGGTTCCCTTTTCGTTTTCCACGATTTTTTTGTTTAAATGAAAGTTGAAAAACTTTCAAAGACAGTGTTTTGTCAAAGGAAGGTACCCGTATCTTGCCAACATCAGGACTCGATGTTGTAACTCTCTTTGTTGGCTAGATGCGTTGGGATTAACTTTTAGGATCCGGAGCCAACGAGACAAAAAAAAATCACATGACAATGCGTCATGACGCCTGGGGTGCGGTATATAGTGGGAACCAGCGAGTTTGGCAACGCACAACGAGAAGACTCGCTGCGTATCATCTGTTAGTACGTGTCACATGCACACAATTATGACGTAACCATCAGTCCCATAATGGGGAAACAAAAACAGTGACATGCAATCGGGGAATTTTGCAATGATGTTTTGCAAAAACCGGGGAATTTGGCAAGGATGTTTTACAATGACGAGGAAGCTTTAAAAACGAACATATCATTGCCAGGCTGCAAATGAGAATGATTTTTTTATATGAGTAGATATATATATTTATGTGATTTATTGAAATTGGAAACAGACTATTGTGTAGCGTTTAAAACAAAAACGAAAAACTCCCTTAATTATTGAGCTTACTGTTTGGTAAATTGCTACACTGGACAAAGATATGAGAAAACAGTTCAGCAATGCGATATGTTAATGGTCTCGACTTAATATTTGGATAGTATTTGTGTGTTTTTTGGCCGCTCATAAAACGTGATAATAAAACAAAGCCTTTCGCTATTGATATTGCTTTTATTTGTTATCGGGAATGTTTGTTGTTATCAACAACTGTTCAACTCCAAAGTCCATCGAGTGGAACAGATGGCGAATAGTATTATTTCAGTTTTAGTCATATATAGACAGTAGAAGTAACTCTGTCAAAATTGTCTAGTAGTTTATCTTGAATTCGAAAAAAATCCTGAGTGAATTACAATTACATGTAACAAGTTGTCATAAATTACCGTGAAATGAATTACACAATTTAAATTTAAATTTGCAGTTTTATTGTGGATATAAAAGGATGTTTCACAGACTCGGAACAGAATCTTAACACCTATATTTGGTTTTGTAAGGGCGAAAAACTAGAACAGAAACTCTCACAAATTTCTCACAAACTTTAGCGGGACAGCACAACAGAATATCAAATTATTAAAACAGTTTTCTGTTTCACATTTTCACCAGTGCATGTTCACATCATGAGCGCTCCGCACGACATGTTCCGTGTCAGTTCCCCGTGTGCCTCAATTCAGCCAATACAGCCAACCCAAATGCCCACATAAATCACCAATTAATATATCCTCCTGTGACATCGCCAGTTACAATATGTTCCACGTAATCCTTTTCAAAAGAAGAAGAAAAAAGGACAGATAAAAGGCCTCCACACATGTGCATATGTGATGAACTGTCTTGTTGGTACACACAAAAAGCCCCCCCCCCCCTTCTTCCTAAAACTACCCCTCCACATTCGCCATTATTATTTTTTTCTGTCTCGAAAAAGGAAGTGACCTTTTGTTGCGTAAACCGGTGCCAGCATCTGCATCCTTGTTCTGTCGGCTGTGCCCGCTTGCTCTAATGGATCCGAGGGACCAGGGGGATATTTTCAATACTAACAGCGGCCCAACGGGGGGAACAGGACACACACACACATAATAATAACGCTGGCTTCGCTAAGACAAAAATCCGGGTACACACGCGCGCAGGGTGAGATTCCGACGGCTGTTGCATACCGCGGGTCTGCGCCTGCTGGCGATATTGTATAAATTTTGTAAATTTTTGTTAACTATTTTGAAAGATTTGTTTTCTGGACAGGGAAGTGGTAAGTAGATTAAGTAGGATTCAAGAGTCGTCTATGAATTCAATGGGCACAGCATTTTCTGAATTTTGGAAACACTGATTGTCGAAGCATTGAAGGAATAGGAAAAATAAATGTTGTTATTTGAAAAACGCTTTGTAAATACTGGTCACTCTTAAAATACCAGCACTAGTTTATCTACTCATGAACCTGCCTCCATTCAACCAAGAAATGGTAGAAGAACGGGTCCCCCTTCATATTTTCGTGATAGCAGTCTTTAACGAAATTCGACAACCATTACCTTATTTGTACTTTTATTCTGTATCTAAAAGGTATCACTGCCTCATGTTACTTGCCCTTGCAAAAACCTCTCTTAACTTGAAATAAAAAAGAAAAAGCAACACTGTCCTGTAGTAGACACGAAAGAGCCGTCGTGTCAATCACTCCCTATTTGACCACCACGCGAGCGGTCACGGGTGCCAAGGGTTACGTGGCGCGGGGGCAACGAGCCTGGCACGCGCCGCTTGATTTATCGAGAAGATTACACGGAGAGGCCCCGCTGAAAAGCAAAGCAGGACACCCATATAGACACACAGGGAGAGCGGTAACAATTTATGGTGAGAGTCCGTGAGACCATGGTGAGACAGTGGGACCGTGGGCACAATGGTGGGAGGATTTCTGTGACATGACCCTGGGAACGAAATCGTCCTGACCGTAGCGGATTATGACCGTATAAGGCGCGCGTCAATCGGGTGCCAAAACAGACGCACTGTCCAGTTCAAGTTTCTCCGTAATTCCGCTAATTTGGGGTCTACATTTTGCATATTTTTGGGGAACAGACTCACTAGTTACCAAAAAGGAACTTGAGACATGAAAAGTCTGGTTCCCAGGCTAAAGATGCCTCCCTTTGTTTTGTAAACAAAGAGGGCACCCTCTTCAGGAAATAACAGGCAGGAAATGTACTTGAAAGTTCACTGACCTCTATGTATGATCACGTGATACTGTAACCTGCGTGGGACTGCTTCATGAAGACGTTATTTCAAATTAACTAAATTAAAAGTTCGTTCGTATATCCATTCTGAAATCTTTTTGTCACACTTCTTTTCCCAATTAAATGTTTACATTCAATCGTGTAAAATCATATTTTCTTGTTCTGTTAATTTTTTTTATCAGAAAAAAACGAAATACGACCGTGCGTATAAAGGATATCTGATACCTCACAAAAAGGATCAAATTCTTGGAAAGAAAATCACTAAATCACCAGCAATGTGTCAGCGAATTAAAGAAGAGGCCAGTTTAGCGGTTCACCAGGGCCAAATTCGGGGTTGGAAAGATGACACCAAAGCCCCTCTGCACTTCCCGATTACATGGCCTATCAACCGGGGAGTTTTGGAGTCCTCTTCCTTCCGGCGTTGCTGCAACCTCAAAACAAACAAAACAAAGTTTCTGTGGCTCCAAACTTCGTTCGTTGGAAACATTTAGTGGCTTGTGGTTCCTGGTTATGCATGGACAATTTTGTATCATGTATTTTAATGCAGAAACGAACGAATCACGGTCGGTGATGTAAGACAACGTGTCATGCACCACGCGTAATGCATGCATGGCGTTGTAATCGCATGCTAATTATTTATTCAAAATTAAGAAGCCTCTTGTTGGGTGCACTTTGCAGGGAAAACTTACTGGGGCATTGGCCATTTTCTTAGTCAATTTACGTTGGGATATTTTCTTTTTGAGTCGGTGTGTTCTCCTCCAGCCTCGCGTCTTCATTGTTCTTTTTGCCGGCAAGGGTCAATCAATCGTGTGATTTATGTGTATTAAATTGCTCAACAGTTATTCTTGTACGTCTTTTCAATTAGGTTTTTAAAAATAATAATTTGATACAAAATTACGAATCGCACTTAACTGCTTTGGGTACTTTTTTTGGACGAATATTTTGACAAGTGTGTCTTATAGACTGGAATTATTTGTACATGGTACATTTTTTACTACAACCGATATTAAATTATAAGAATTAACAAGAGGATCGACATTTGGACTGCAGGGATTCGAGTTCCAGTTAAAGAAAGTGACGGGTAAATTCCGAGATGTCCTTCGGCCGGCTTCGGTTCCCCCCGTGACAACCGGAAAGGAAGTCGTTGGAAAATCTCAGGAAATCCCCAATTTGCGTCATAAAACCTCGGGATTTCTCGCAGGAGAACGCCCGAACGTGTGACTGCGCGAGGGCCTGAGAGTCTAACATTGTTGCCTACGGATATCAGTTTTCAAATGGCCGTAGAAATAACGCTGGATACATAGTTCGCATTTGTATACCCGAGTTTGTGGGATTGTCTATTTATACGGCATGAGTCGTCTGGTACCCCGAGGCCACATATGGGAATATGCGTTGGTGTTGCATCCGCTGTCGTGATTTGTGAGCTGTAAAAAAAGAGAGCTATATTCCATGTGGGCCCTACGCCATTGGCGTATAATGCATTCTATTTTGTATGGAGTTAAAAGGGTCTGTCGTCTTTGGGAATTCACTGGAAATTGTGCGTTAGTAAGAAGAGAACAAAACGTAGGTTGGGTTTGCGGAAATGGCAACGACCCGGATGTAAAGGTCAACGGTTGAGGACGAGCCTCTGTCTGCACACTATGAAGTAGTTGTTGTACGAAAGCTTATGCAAACTGTCATTCCAGTTAGTCATTTAAAGCGTGCTACCCTGTACTTTTATGTGTTTGATTTTGCCTGACATACCCATCACTTTTTATATTAATTATTATACACTATGAAACTTTAGACACCACGACCTCATTTTTTTTCATCCTGCTACACTCAGTTAATTTTTATTTCAGGAAGGGGAGGGGACTGTTTTCACCCTTTTTTGGGGGGCGGGGGGCGGATTTCAAGGTAGCGGGCGCCTGCACATTTTACTTGACAGTCATAGTCGGGCATGACCGAGTAAGCAACTTATCTTCACTTTTATTAGACTGGCCCGATAAACTTTGCGTTTCACTGATCACTTTGAAGTGAGATCGCCGAAATGGTCCGACGTATACCAGCAGGAGTTGCCATGCAGGCGCTGCATGCCCGGGTGGCTTGCTGAAGTGTCTCGGTGCGTTTACCTCCATACCTCTTGACCGCTGTCAACGGTGTCATTTGTCACACTCCGCTTGTCACGGGAGTCACTTCCAGGGATGAGATTGCCAATTTTAAAAAAAAGTCTGAAAATTGATGGAATGTCTGAAAGATGCTATTGCTATATACTTATTAAATAAAGTCACTCTTTTAGATTCAAAAAGTTTGGTTTCAGACAAACGTCTAAAAAAATCGCATGACTGGTCACTTCATACGATTGGACACAAACATCAACATGATAAGAAGATTATGTTTTCTGAGCATGTTCTTCTAACAAGCCGTATACACCAAACTGTAATTATATATACACGTTTATTAAAATTACTAATCAATACAATTCTGAAAGTCTGCGAATTTTCGACGTTCATCAAAATAAAGCACAATTATATGTCATGTATTATTTATGGTTTAAAATTAAAAGTTATACTTAAATGAAAGGCCTATACTCAAATTTATCTATTTTTTTTGGCGGAGAACCGCAATCCTCAAACAACGAGAAATTCTAAAGAATGCTTCCAATTGTCTTTTTTTTGTGTTATGCAGATGTCCTAAATGGATCCATTTTGCAAAGTCCAGGTTTTAATGGACTCGCGCCGGATGCTTGTGTGTTGGGCGATATATCTGAAAGTAACAATTGCCAAACCGCAACAGATTGTGGTCCCACGAAAATCGATAACTCTCTGAACGATATTGAAATGCATATTTTGATTCAGAAGGTCAGGGGAGAAAAAAAATTATTTTTACCCCAAACAAAATCAGATGCTATTTGCGATGAAAGATTTTCTTCAAACATTGTCTTTGGTCAGAAAATTTCGATTGCCTTTTTTCACTCTTATTGTCGTAATTTAAATGTATTATGTATTGTATTATGTTGCAGTTATGCTCTAGTATTAGTCTGTGGTCATCAATAATTCAATTATTCTAATTCCACGAAAGACAAACAAGCTGGTGCATATTTGTCGCAGGTGTACGACATTTGGACCCTGGGGGTTATTCCTCATTACGGTCTAGCAAGTATACATATTGTTATTAGAATGACATCACACCAGAAGGAATATTAATGTGGATTTCTGGTACCGAACTTTACTTCCCCTAAATCAACATTTCGGACAGGTCTTTTGTCAGGCGAATCTCTTTAAAAAAGGGCTGTTAAGACAAGGGATGAATAAGCCACTGAATAGAGTCCCTTCCCAGCCAATTCTGGGTGGATCCCCCCTCGCGACTGCACCCCTCACATGCCACCGGGCAGGACCGAGTCATCACACCCACCTTGTCCCCATTACAAAGACAAGAGGACACCATTCATACCTCGCTTTATGATGCACGGTCATCTTAATTCACGAGAGCAGTGCTAGTGTGTGGCACCCGCGTCCCAGCTCTCTCCCCCCCCCCCCCACTTCAACCACTAGACAGGAAATGCGGGCAAATTGATAATCCGTCTGAAACTTCGCAATATTGCTCATAGATTAAGCACTCCAAAGAGACGGGAAAGTTGACAGAACCGAAGCAATGACCTGCACAGAACTCAAGGAAGGAAGGGAAAGCCCTAACAGTTCGGATTCCACTTGTTATGTTTACTTTCTTCTGGTCAACACAGTAATCAAGCTGTGAAGACTTGATAGAGGGCGCTATTCTCAAAGTACTCTCGTAACCTTTGACCCTTACCCCGGAAGCTATCTGATGCTTCAACACTAATTCAATTATAATCAACAATGATCCTTGTTCCTGGCATAATTAATCGCTATGACGAATCGTGGGTTCTGTAATGGAACGGAATCGAGTAAGGAAACTTGCATTACAACCGTGAGCAATTTCTTCCAAAAATATGCGACTGCAGTTCAATGAGTGATAATTATCTCCTAAATCTATCTTTCATATTTTCCCTTATCAAGGCACCAACCTACTTCTATCGACATTAAAAGATATCTACATATGCTGAAATGCAAACTGTTTTGTCTGGAACCCCGTCATCGTTTTTATGACGGGAAAATGCATGGAGAAACATTGGCCTTTCTCCGTGGCCTAACGAGCGCAAATGCTGGACGACTTTGCCACAACTTTGATTCGTACAAAGCCGTCTTGCAAGAACGCATGTCGATATGGGGAAGGAACGGTGGATGTACTTTAAGTAAATTTCCTTTCATATGAGAGGATGGGGGAGGATAATTCAAAGTCGAAATTATATAGTTTTCGTCTTGTTATTCGAAATTCTGTCCCCAACCGATAAACAGAGTCGACACCGAGGTTCTTCCCTTCCCCCTGGGCGAGGTCGCTCGTTGGTTTCCACCGTCGCTAGAATCGGCAGGAAGTCGTGCATCATCCCTAAGGACTCCGGGATAATCAAACCAAAAATACACCAAAATCAGAATCTTAATCATAGCTTTATTTCCACTTTAAGTCCCCCTCCGGATTTGGGTCCCCAAGTTCCGCCTGTCGCCCCCACGAACAGACCGGGCCATTGATGCCTCGAGTCCCGATGACGGAAGTCGTGTGTCAGCGGTTCGATCCCCTGCGGCCTTAGACAGAGAGAGAAATGAACCCCTTCTTTGTCAACTCTGCCCCCTTTTCGTAACTGAAGGTGCAAATAAACGGTGTTTCATTTACTCCTACTTTTGTCACAACCTCTTCCTCTGTAATGTTTATATACCACTAAGGGTCCTCCGTACATGATCATTAATGTGTGTACTGTATTATGTGGAATCTGTGCGAGTGGAAAAGGAAAACAGCGCCCTCGCGTGACAGGCAAAGAGAGATGATGGTCCCATGGTCACCGATGAAGGGATTGAACGATCTGAGAAAGAACACATTCGGTAAGAGGAGGGAGAGTGATTTGTCTCCAACATCCCTCAAAGACATCCGTGCTGTTTCTGAGCTCCTCTTCTCTCCAACTGTTCACATCGTACAGGATCAAGGAACCGCTATTCTTCTATCTAAAATGGGCTAAAAAGTGGTTCCAATTCGTATGGACTAAATTAAATTAAACAAAGAAGCAAGGTTCCTCTCATGGGATCGCGTTTACTAAGACATTCGTTGCCATGGTAACGACAAAAAAATTCTCATCCAAAATTGTGTCGAACATGACTACAAACTTGTATTCTTGTTTTGAAAACAAGAACTCTTCAAAATGGCTCAATCTTCATCTCGTCTTTGAAACTCTGCAGATGGTGAGAGCACTCTTGAAAATTCCATCATCAGTCTCCGAGGCAACTAAAAGTCCCTGGCTCCTGAAAAGGCAATCGATTTGAGAAAGACACTCTCACTGGGAGCAGGTACAACTCGTCAGGATTCTTGGTAAGTAAAGTTAAGTAAAGCAAGAAATCTTTTAAAGAAAAGCTTCATCTCACCGAGACAATGTGGAGACCAGTGAAAATGAGAACACCGATGAAATCGGCAGACTGCACATTTTTAAAAGAGATTGTTGGTAGGTAAAGTTGAGTAAAACGGGCAGTTTTCAAAAGAAAGCCGCTGACTTGATCACACAAAGACAATTCGGACATAAGTCTCAAGACAATCTCAGGAATTGGGAGGTACCCCTGAGAAGCCTGTGGGCCGGGCCCACGATGATTCACTGACAAGAGACATTGATTGATGTCTACGGAGCGTGCGGAGATATCATCGGGGCCGGGGAGTAGGTGGCATCCAGTGATGGTTTATTTGGGGGGAGGGTTGGGTGGAAACAGATGGAGAACGGCGCTAGGCAGACGCTTGGTGTGACAGGTGTATTATGCAGGGGAATTCGGAAAAGGTTATGGGTGAGGAGAAAGGAGGAATCGAAAATGTCGAACTGCTCAGTTTCCGACAATCATGTCAGTTATCTCAACCTTGACAAATTATCCTGAACATCCGGAATCGATATCGATTTATTAGGAATCGATTATCCCTTTCAGTTCAAGGATGGTTTACAATGCCTGAACGATATCTCAGAATCGAACGAAAAGGGTTCGAAACGAAAATTGAAAATTTCGATCTCAGTTTCGAAATCACGTTCAGTTATTGTTATTATCATAAGTGTCCGTCACTAGTCCAGCTATTATTTTACCTGTTGTCGATATCGAAATATAAAGAATCGATCATCGCTTTTAGCGTTATCTAATGAGAATCAGACAATGCATAAAAAAAAGCCAATACAGTCGAACCACAGACAAAAAAAGATCACCACGAGACATCCCGCTCCTGCCTCCATGCTAGCTGTACATTGTGATTTGCGATACGTGAGGCTACTGATAACCAGCGATGCAACCAACCTCTCGGTTGCCTGGTTATCGTCGACTAGCGTGTGTTCGATGAAAGTCAGTCGTAACACGTTCAACCGTTGCTTTCGATCGCAATTTGTTCGAGGATGTGACGGGCCACACGAGGAAAGTGACCGTGAATTTTAAAGGACGCCCCCGCCGTATAGATCGCACACAGCCTTGTCCTTGCCACGATGCATTGATCATTATTCGTAAAAAAAACAAAGAAAAAAAATGTTCCGCTGTGCGTGAAAATGCCACGGCCACGAATGGTTATTTTTGTTATAAGTCAAGTTAATTTTACCAGTAAGGATGTGTGCTATTATGAGCGACTCACAGGAAAGACTTTACTGAAAAACTGCTTCCAAGTATTCTTAAAATGCAAATTCAAACTTTCTTAGCATTATAGGCTACGTAATTCCACGTTACACCTGCCAGTCGTTTTGTAGAGAAGACTGATGCTGATACTACAGTTTACAACTCCATGACTAGTAGTTCTACTTGGGAATATAAAAGTGCATATCAAACTTGTTTGCAGATGGAATAGCTCCGGCAAATTCGCAACCTCCGTTGTTGTGTTTCGGGTAAAGGGAACACCGCAGCGCAGGGCCTGGCTCGCATTAGCCGCGACCTCTTGCAGACCCCGATAGAAAGTTCTGGTCTGTTCCTCCGAGGGCCCGGGCCTAGGCAGCGCGCAGAGCCGTTATCACAACCGAGCTCAAGCGGTAGATCTCACTCCTAGTCGAGAAAGGTTACCCGGTGAAGACACTTCAGCGCAGGGGGCGCTCGATCCCCCACGCCCGTCCCCAGTGCCTCGCTGAACCCTCAGGCAGTATGACCCAACGCGGCCCGCCCTTAAACTCCGCTAATCTCATTTGCTGACAAATACACCGAGAAAATTATCGAAAATTCGTTCCAGAAACTCACCGTATTTCTTTTATTTCTCTTCTCCGTTCTTTCTGTCATTCCGTGATTTTTTTTTCTTTTTCTCTCTTTCGAGCTCGACGTTTTGGTTAGATTTGCCCAAGTTCCTTGGCGGAGTGGTTCTGATTTGCGAGATCGCCCCGAGGGGAGCGAGAGTTCGCCCAGGGGAAACACCGTGATTGACGGCCTTCAAAAACTCCGATAACATCTCTGATATCGGTGACATTTTGTTGTCACAATAATCCATTCCTTGAACCTTATCGTCATGAAACACAGGGAGAAATAGAAATGTTTATTTATAGAATACTTTACCTGCATGGATTTTGAAACGGTCACACTGTCACTTTGATAGAGAACACCGAAATCGAGAGAAATGATATATAGAGAATATCAATTCATGTTATCAAAATACAACGGAGAGTTATTGCCACATTTGGCATTCTTAGAGATTTGTGAAGTTACCCACCCGCGAAACAAACTTGTATAAAACTAAATGAACTCGTGGGTTGAGAGTACACAAGAAGGATTTTTTTCAAGAGGTCAAGCTCCCCAATTTGACTCCTTGAGCTCATTAATGTATACCTCAAAATATGCCTGACCCTCTGTGGAGAGCCAAGTTCCTTTCCCCACAAACACGAAATCTGAAGCGCCATGTTGTTTCCCATCATGCACTGCGCGGTTTAAAAATATGAACGAGCACGTTTATCGCAGCCGTCAATTGAACCCATAAAAATACATCAGACTGAGCTATCCACCAACCGAATTTCTTTGTTTCTTTATCGTCCCCCCCCCTAAAAAAAACATTTTTGCCTCGTTCAAGCAAACGTGACATCAGACATTTCACCAATATATAACTTAAAGGTCTCGTCTCTCCAGACCTCTACTTTGGCACCGAAGTATAGGCTTCAAACATCTCAAATCTGAACGCGATCTAATCAAATTATTGGGTTGAAAAAAAAAACCTTGCGGAAAAGCAGATCGGAAAGAATGCGATACCTTTGGTGCCAGTCTTATCACCGACTGTCAAAATTATCGGCCCGATGATAAATCATACAAACTGATAAAAAACCGGCGACTTACAGTTGAGTTAAAAAGCTGTCGTTTTAGAACAGCGAGGAGAAAAAAAAAACCTTCGGTGTTTCGTGTCATGAGTTTCTCGATAGTTTTAACAGAAAATTATATTAGAGAAATAACACTGTTCTACAGTCGTGTGCCTCATTCTTTTGTGAAAGCATCCACCAAAACTCCTTTGCATCTCGTAAACGAGAAATATCCAAAAATAGTATTTTTTTTGTAAAGGAATTCTTCAAAGCCAGCCATCATTTCAAGTCTGCTGAATGGTTCTAATAAGAGCAGCAAATGGGCGGTTCGAAATTTATTTGACGTGCGGCTTATGGGGACACATGTTTACTGTTTACGAGAAAATGTGGAGATGTTTTGCCAAGTTTCTGGCCTGCGCTAAATAAAGGGTGAGGGCGATATCTGCAAAATATGGAAGGAAGTGAAATGCCATAGGTGATCAGTAGCGGAAATCCAAGTCCCGATTGATGGGGGAAGGAGGGGAGGGGAGCCCCACGGATTAGCAGCCCCCGACCCGGTGAACGACGGGGGTGAAAATCCCGAGGGAATAGTCGCTGACTCCAGGAGACGAAACTCGACACCCTTGGGAATCGATACCCGGGTATGGAATGATACCAAACATTGACACGTGCAGACGGTACCAATCTGGAGTCTGGAGTTGTCGATGGGTCGCACTATTCGAAGTAATCGTGATTTTAATTGGGTCTGACACTGCCATGTGAAGTAAATAGAGGCCAATTACAATTCCTAATCCAGAACCCATTTCAAGATATTTTTTTTTCAACTTTGGGGGAAAAAGACAGTTGCGCCTCTTGAGGGCGCCAAACAGGTTACCCGTTTTTACGACCCGTCTCAAATTCCCAGTCCGATCATGTATACTTGTAGTGATACTGTATACTGAACGCAGGGACACTTTCAGCTCTTCTGCGATTGCCTGATGAGTTGCGAATTGAATCACTGAATTGATTGCCTTGTTGGTGCGTCTCAATGTTGACGAGAAATTGAGTTTTAACAGGAGTTTGAGACAAATCTCTCATTTGCATGAATTTGGTCTGACAAGTTTAGTTTCGTGAAACCCAAGTTCACACTGCAAAAATTGTTTTGTCCAGCGACAGATTTGTGAAGTTACTTCAGCCGTGTCGAAGACAAGAATCTTGTAGGCTAGCTAGGCCGAATAGGAACTTACGCGTCTGGCTTGCAATTGTTTGGGTCGAGGCGGATTTGCATAAGCCCTTGTAGGGCTCTGTTTTTTGGGGGGGGGGGGGACAGAAAAGACGAAAATAATAGCACAGGAAGTTGACAAAATTTTGTTCTGTAAAGGAAGTGCTACTGTGACTAATGGCAAGGAGAGATTACCGTATATCTAAAGTTAATAAAGCGTTTGTTTTCAGAACATCTGCAATATGCATATATTGCTCGGCACGATTAGATACCGCTATCACGACAGGCGCCCTCTATTGCGAGCTTGTTAAGCGCGCCCTCTATCATGTCAGTACCAGACGACCTCCATCATTACAATTTTCAATATCAGTTGCAAACGACCGACCAGACAGTCGATTTCGGTGGTCATTCTGCTGAGCAGATTGTGTGATTGCCAAAACTACAGCGCCCACTAACGATCTCAGCTGGAAATTAACATCGATCCCAAGATCAAATTGGACGCAAGTGCAAAAATACGTAGGTTCAAAGGACAACTAATAAACTATTTCTTTTTGGTAAATTTATTCCTGTTATTTTAGATTTATCTGTAGGCCTATACGGAATGAAGTCATTTTGTCTCGACTCTGCCCAACTCTTTTCGCAACCATAAACCCACTTCCGCAGATCCTATACTCTGCACAAAGCTAGACGTCGTATGATCAAATCTCAAGACTTTCATAATTTTCCTGACAAGATGCCTTGTATATGTTTCCAAATCAATTCAGAATGTTCATCGCACCGCCTTCTCCTCTCCCCAGCCCCCACTCAAATCACTAATCTGATTTCGCCATCGCGCCAATTTCTCCGTCAATCGGAGGACCCTTAAAATCTCCCCCACACAATGAGAGGTTGGAGGCATAGGCAGCACTCGGCCTTGAGTTAAGAGGTCCCCACTCTCCCTCTCTCCCTCGTATCTTCGTCATTTGCTGATCGGACCCTGAGCAGAGAGATAGATCTCAAGTGGTTAGGTATCTATTCAAACAGGCCCGTTGTCTACATGTGCCCCTTGCCCAGCTTTTCCCGCGCGCGCGACCTTCTTTGCGTCTGCACGACGCCCGGCCGTCGCATCATCACCGCTGGCCGAACAAAAGCCGACGGGACAATATTAGATAAAAACTCTGCTACATCATAATCACAACGGTGTAGCGCGGCTGGGATGATACTTTGTTGACGATGAAAGTCCTCTTCACGGGAAATGTACGACTGAGTTTTTCAGGGGACTTTAATATGAGGAGTTTAAAGGAGCGTTCTTGCCAGAAGAAAAATAAAAATCGATTTTGCGATGTACGCCTTCGCGGTTGGAAATTAACAATGAGGGTATCATTTCCTGTCTACAAAACCGACTATCAAATAAAAGAATCTTCATTTATTTTTGTCTTACGGCCTTTTAAAAATCATTGACAGTTTAAAAAATTCTTTGATCTGTAAGTTCACACAAGGGAACTTGAAGAACAAACTAAAAGATGTTCAGTCTGCGAACTGAAGATCTTATCCATAATCGAAATGGGGAATTCGGAAAAGTATGTCAGATCAGAACAGAGAGTTCATGGTTCGTTAGGTCATTGTTGAATGTTCAACTTCCTTTGTCAATAATCTGATTTGTCAGTCAAAACAGCAACAATTACAATCCATGGCGTCAAGCTAGCTAGACGCTATAGCAGCGCTGTCAGCCGTCTCGTACAGTGTCGGCCCAAGAAGTATCCCCTTTATGCTCCAGGCAATCTTGTCAATCACAGTTTTCTCCAGTAGCTGTCCAGGTCGTTTAAGTCCTGACTTTAACAACGGATTTCGACACACTACGATATGACCACATCTTGTGCGCGTGCCAATAATCATCAAGCACCGGCAGTCAACTTGACCTCAGTGTCAATCACTTAATTTCGACCTCTTTTCCAGGCGCTCTGCGTATCAGAAAACCATTCCCCGCACATGAAAACCAGCGAATCCCCAGGAGGTGCGAGGCAAAGAGCTTGAACTGATACTATGCAAAATGCGCGCCAAACGTTGACGTCACAAGGTGGTTCCTCGAATATTTCCCCGCATTTCCTGTATTTTATATTTATTTTAGCCTATATAATTCCCAATCCTTCTTCCCACAACTCCCTACGCAAATTCCCATGAACCGACTAACAGCCAAAGCACTGACTAATACTGCTATTTCGGCTGATATTTATCGCTCCGGGACCATATTGGTCTGGTTCCCAGAAGAAAAGGCGATGTCAAAGCGCTGCAGGCTAAACAACTTTAATCATTACGAGAATGTCTGATTTGGTAAGATCGTAAAATAACAGTGTGGGTGACGTCAGCGAAATTATATACGGATCCACATATTGAAGTAATGGTTCATCGACATTCGCGAAACCTCGGCTTGACTCTGGCTCAGCTGATGTCTTCAGAATGGCTCGCGGGGCAAAGACAGTGCCATAGCCGTAGCCAAGGATTCAGAAACGGTCCTTGAGTGAATTTCTAGTCTTTCTACTTTCGGGTCTGCACGACCAATAAAATAAGTGTCAGTCAACTTGAGGAAGCAATATTGGAAGAGCCTAAATACTTTTCTGATGACGTTTTGTTCTTCATTCTGCGCATGCATGATACATTTGCCTGATATAAATCACGTGAAAGGTTGTTACCAGCCCTGCTAAACTGGTATCGGATTTTTCTTGAAAACTTTTGATTCAGCCAGAACTCGGAAGGCAAAATGTCTTACCTCGTTGCTGTTATTGTTGTTGTTAGCCAGTCTCATGTTCCGTAACTGGTTCAGGTACGTGGTGGTAATCGGCAGGCTGTAGTCCATGCTGGTATCCCCAACCGCCCCGCCGCTACTGCTGTTGTTGTTGCTGTTGCTGCTGCAGCTCTTGCCGTTGGCTTCCTCCGTGACGTCACCGTTCTCGCGAGGCTCGGCGAGATTGGGCGAGAGGTGCATGCGCTTCTGGCACTCGTTGCAGTTCATGAGGAAGCGCGTGACGGCCTCGCGGGGCAGGAAGGCGTAGGTCTCCGCAATCTGAAACCGAGACCGACAACAAGGTAGATTTTAAGAATCCGTAATGGTACCCAGGAAATGTACCTTTGTGTCCCATTTACCTTCGAATCATTCTTTGCATTGTAATTTTTGTGGTGTGTCTTCGGTACTATGGGTGTTTCGATGTTGATTACTCCCACAGCCAGTCAGTTAGTGTTTCAAGATGCTATACACTGAACGCAGTTTGTGTTCCACTTCAAACTTACTGGCCAATCAGCTCAGACTACAGGAAAGGCATAATCGAAGGCATTGCAACGCATGCTATCTCAGACGCTTTGATGAGGGCGTTGTTTGTCTTCACACACATGAGGTCATAGGTCACCGGTCTGCCATCCTTATCTGACTTCTCGTTTCTTTAAGAGTCAATTTGCAGTTGATGCGAACCACTGGTGTCATCTCCACTGATCGATGACGGGACTAATTGACCGGCGAACACGGGGATTAACCATCCCTGCTTGAAGTTATATCCGCACTGGATCCCGGTGTAGACCCAACCTTTGGCGGTTTACTCTAGGGTGCAAACTCCCCGTCAAAGAAGGGCGTCTTCTTCAGCTGGCTCTCGGAAGCGATGACATCAGTCACTGTCGTCCAGATTGTTGTAATAACTGTCTCCCAGAAGACTCGGCCCGAGGCGATCTTCATTTCCACTTTCCATCTTGGTCTGGATCAACCGGGCCGACTGACTCAGCCAGAGTTGGCAACAATTCCAGCCGGTGGTAAACATAAGTAGCAGTTTAATTTGTTCCGTGTTTCGTATCGCATACCAAGCTGGTGTTTATTCATGGTTTCCTTGATTTGAAATGACAGTGATTTTTTCCCGATTCCCCTTGGATGGGTTGCCAGTCCGTAGCAGGTTACTCTCCTTCTAATGTCGGTAACCATTAATTCTTTGGTAGAGCCAGAGAGAGGCAAGTGCAGTTCAGGCCTAGGCCGCTACTCACGGGCATGAAGTATGGCGCCAGTAACTTGATTCGAACCCCGCACCCTAAAGTCACGAGTTTTTTCCCACAAAAATTGAGATTAATAGACAGGTAACACCAGTCAAAATAATGATGGAGATTGCCTATCCAGCTCAGATAAACAACTTTGATTATCAACCGGGTAACAACTTGTAAAAATCGCACGCGCGCCTCAACGCGTATGCGTGCGGGGCGGTACAACCTCAGTAGATCGATGGTTAACTAATTGTGAGATTAATAGTCTAATGCGCCTATCAAATGTCCCCCCCCCCCACCCCCACCCCCGCGCTGCCCCAGGTCCGATGTCGGGATCTGATCACGTTTTTCATGCCTCAGGGTGGGGATTTTGGTCACTCAAATTACATTGTTACCATTGGCGTATACTTCATGGCCCCACGTATGTTTGTCGGGGCATGGTCGGGGATTGTCACTTAAATTTTGCCCAAGGGGTGGGGATTTTGTCACTTCAAAAGTGACAATCCCCACGTCTTGGGTGGAGCAGCCAGTAGGAAGGGGTGGGGAAATAATTGATAGGCAATAAGATGAACCAAATCTTGCTACTCACTGCCCGATAGGTTCGCTTCTGGCCGGCGTGCTTCCCGCTCCGTCCGTCCGTCCCCACGTGCACATCGTGAATGATATCAAAGAAGTCCTCAACCACCGCTACTCTCTTGAAGCCACGGTCCACGATGGTCCCCTCCGAGTCCTGCAAACAAGCCAAACGTAGGATTATATCTGTCGTGTGTGAAGAGTGTTACTCCAAACTATTGCTACGGCTGAAGTTACTGTCAGGTAGAAAGGAAATCTTTAATAATGGCTAACATCCTGTCTGAATTGTCCCATTAGAGGATAATAATGCATGCAGTTAAGAAGGGAAATGTTTAAAGGAGTTGTCTCGTTTTGTGTTTGCAGATGAAGACCTCATTAAGCGAGCCATGAACTTTCTAACTGGCCACATTGGTACCATTTTGTTGCCATTTGTGAGGACGCCCTCCTGAGGTTCAAGCTCAAGTGGGTTAATTTTTTAAAAGTTATTTGACTTGTTAGATAAACTTTATATATACGAATCCAAATTTAAGATGTGAAAAAGCAACACATTGTTTTGACCTGGCAAATCTATTCCAAATTACTGGTGCGTGAATGAAGTTTAATTGGACAGCGCCCCCAATCGACCGGAAACGTCGATATGTCAATCGGCCAATGACGACGCTCTAGAAGATCTCGTTTTCTTAATTCGCCGAGAGAGCTCTAAATCCGCTCCGAAAGATTTTTGAGACTGTGTTCAGACTTAAGAAAGTATTGCTAAGGATGCAATGTTTAAGTTGGGTATCCGGCGATGAGACCTGTCGCAACATCGCAGCGGGAAAGCAATGATTGACAGTTGCCGCAAGAGGGCGCTGCATAGGCTCACTGCAATCCCAATTTTGGTCTTGGTTTTGTAACTGTTGTCCTGTCAAGTTCATGCCGTCACCATGGACGTTCATTATTGCCGATTAGTGGCATGTGTAACGACTCTGCAAGGTCACTTTGTGGACTCAATAAAACATTTCATTTTCTATTGGGTAGAATATCGTCTTTTGTTTAATCCAGTGGTAGCTCATTATTTTTAAAAGGAGCAGCTTATTTTTTTTTAAAGATAAAACCCTTCAATGTAATTTGTTTGATTATGATTGTAACGTCAAAATGCGCGGGATTGAATGGTGAGTCCGCTCCCTTGAAATCACAAATTTTCAATATCAAGTATTTTGCCTGCTCCAAATTTAAGTATCATTTTACGGGGGACAAACCCTTCCTTTCAGCGATCTTTCCCGTCCACATCGCCAGAATCTCACCGCCATGACAACCCGTCTCCGTCCCCCAATCCCCGGCCGCGCTACAGAGGCGAATGATTACCCCCACACGCGCCAGTCACGGAACTAAAAAGAAAATAATGCCCAACACAAAAGGTTCGTTCGGGTGGAAACGATGCGATAAATAAAAGCCCGATGCTGCAGTATGGAGTTGATTGTTGCCTCTCCCGTTGCCAACGCTACCGGGGGCTCCTGCCTAATTTGACGGTATCCCGCACGCAGCTTGGCTTGTCAGCTACTCTGTTGTTCCCCAGTCAAAAAAATTGCAAAGAAAAAAAAACGGAGAGAAAGGACATCAAATAAAACCTTGATTATGGGCCCTGTGTCATGATTGGAGTGTTGTATAAAATGAGAGGTGTTTTTTTTGTTATTTTAAATCGATGTGGATGGCTACATGCATGATGGGCCTGGGGTAATGACAGACAATGGTGTCCCTGCATATTAAACAACACCCGATCATATTTTGGTCCACGGAAAGAAGTTGGGCCTACGGAAGATAAAAATAAATTTCATGGGACAAGATGTGGTTTTTTTCTTCAAAGATACCCGAAACGCATCTTGTTCATTGATTGACCAAGCCCAAACCCAAACAGTATGGCCTGTGCACATGTCTACAATGTTAGATTGTATCAAATTTCCATAAAAGGCTTTTATTTATTAATATTTTTCCCTAAAAGGTGCACATATTGTGTCCATGGTTTCGAGCAGGCCAGTGGCCTTTGGTTGATAATGTTAAATTCACCGAACCTTTGTAATCGCCCGATGGGTGATTTTCGAGATGATTTATGGTGACTTTGCCAGTCACAGAGGTGGTACGTATAATTTGAAATGTGCACCGTTTTGTATTATGTGGCAGTTTTACATTGGTATAATTCTGTGGCGATGTTAGGTAATTATAGTACGTGGAAGACGACTTGAGCAGAGTCTACTTTGATCTCCTTTCCAAATTTAGCCCGCAATGGCGGGCACCTCTCCCATAACGATATCATTGTGCCCCGGTGCTTTTGTGGTGTCGTGGAGTGGCGCGCCACACGAGAGGCATCCCGTTGCTAGGTAACGGCAAGCTCACCTCTCCCGCCACTTCATGGGCTGATGGTCCTTTTGTTGTGAGCGAACAGTTGCAGTCCCACGAAACACAGGCTGTGTTTATTTCAAGCCCACTTGCTTGGGACAAAACAATTCTTTGCAATTAATTAATGAGGTCGCGCAAAGTCGGCATAAGGCATCCAAATAAATCATTCCTTTTTGACAAGACAAAAACTTGGTTGCACTTTTTTTTTGTGGGAAAAATGTCAAGCCTCAATATCGTCCATGTAAAGTGTTGGGATGGGATATTTAATGTACATTGTAATTATTAGAAGTAGTGGTTGGGTACGGCGTGTGACTCGCAGAGTTGACCTCGGAAACGATAGCGATGATGATATTGGACCCACGGTTGCGACAAAAACACCTGCAACCGGCCGGTCATCAAAACAACGACACCGGGTCGCCGGCCGGTACACGAGAGGTCAAACACGACATCCAATCGGTGATCTTTGCTTGGTGATATTCAAAAGGTGGTTCTGTGGATTAGGGAGTGTGGCCTAGAAGTCATGGATTGTGACCTATAGGGTGGTCTTGGGTTCGATTCCAGCTACTGGCTATACACTGCAAAAACCGTCTTTAGCAATTAAACACTTTTGTAAACACTTTCTTGCTATCAGTTTGTAAACATGTTTACATACTAAACATGTTTAGAGTGAGGAAGGATAGTGTTTAGCAATTGAACAGTGACGTTTAGGAATTGAACACATAATGTTTGGCTTCTAAGCATGTTTATAAAGTGATAGCAAAATTGTGTTTAACACAGTTTTTAGATTGTACCATTGTGTCCTCGGGCAAGCCACTTTACACCTATCTGGCTCTTCTTAGCTGTACAAAATGGGTACAGGCATCAGCTAGGGAGTAACTTGCGATGGGCTGGCACCCCATCAAGTGAGAATGGGAACATCCTTAATTTATTGTCTTATGATAAACACTAGTCTGGCGAGCCATACCGGCTCAAGACAGATTTAACTTGTTCATGTTTGGCATTTAAGGTCGCGATAGTGGTGTCTATAGTGGGGCACTTGCCGGCGAAGGAAAAAGGCAACTACCGACATCGACCTTCTCCACCTTCATCGACCATCATTAAGGAACTTTGTCCTTGACGGGCGAGGGCATTTTCTTCTTTTCCTTAAAAGACCACCAATACCGTAATTGGGAACCGGATAAATGAGTGCCACGGCGAAGGCCGCTGTTAAAGAAGGTAATTGTCCGTGCGTTAGTTTTCACGGAGCCATGGTTGAATGCATTCACAAGAGATGAAAAAGATGAGATTAAAAATGTGGATGAAGTTGATAATGTTGATGAAAGCGGGATGGATGGGGAGCCTGGTCGGTGATTCCACGTCTTTGTCCCGGTCTCGAATCTCATTCAGATCGACATGTGGATTGGGTTTCTAGTCTTTGACTGATGCCAATTGTTTCGAGGTTTTTCCTCCCACTCCAAAATATGAAAATTTCTATACAATATTTTTTTTCTCTCATTAGATTTCTTCGGGGTGCCAGAGCTACTGTGCGTGTGCACTTTTGAGTAAACCTGACTGAGCCAGAAAGATAATTAGAATTATACAAAAGAACATCGCCACTGACATGAAGGACTCTGGGAGCATTTGGCGTGCGTAATAACAAAAGACCGTAGCGGTTCGTTTTTCATCACTCCAATCAGCGCTGTCCCCCACCCATCCCCCATCATCATCATCAAGCCCATAAAACGAAGATACAACAGGTGAATAGCGCGGCTCACACTCGACAATCCCACTCTCCCCCCAATGGGACGCACTGACGCATAAACCATCACATCAATATTCCCTCGGCCCGTTCTTCCTCTTCCCAATAAAAACCGTCTTCCATGCACTGTGCACCACTAATAGCCACAGCGACCAATTTGTCCTAATTAGCTCATTTCGGCCCCCAAAGGAAAAGCTGTAATATTCCCGTCTATTAAGGCCCTCATAATTTAGAAAGTGCCTTGTTTTTTGTGCCTATACCTGATGAGGGAGTTAAGGGCGCTCCAATTATTGGTCCTTGACGATTGAACGTGGGACAAGTTCCGAGATGGAGTGGGCTAGGAATAGGCGGGGATGGCGTGCGGGCCCAATGCTGGATCGATTGCATATTGGTTAAAGCTGGTATATAGGCCTACGTGCTTTTTCAAAATTTAGAATTTCTTTTCCGAACGAATTTTAAAGGAATGTTTGCTTTTTTTTGCATTTGTTTTCAGGTCTTTATACAGTTGTAAAAAGGTGGTTTTGAATAGCGCGCTCCAGTTCAGAAAGTTTTGAGCGAAATGATATAAATATTCATAATTTAGTGAGGTAGTCATGTAATATGTTAATTTTGGAATCACGCGTTTTGTATTCGCCTGACCCGATTCTAGCTACGCGATGTGTGGTGTTTATTATTCATAACTGCGCTGTCGCAAAAGCGCATGCGTAACTCGGACCCACTGGTTTCAGAACTGAATAAGGAGCGGGACGCTCCTAATTAAAAAAGTTGAAATTAATTTATTGGTTACTTATCGTGGGCCGATTTTTTGTTCGATGTCGATATCTCATTGGAAAGCTCATAACAAATTTAATGCTAGAAAATGATCAATTTAATTTGAAAATCTATTTTTTTTTCGGGGTACCACACCCATAAAGTACGTTTCAACAACAAAAAATCCTTTTAAATCAACAAAAACAAAAACATCGCAAAAAATAGGGTGCAAATCCTAAGAACATACGAGTGACAAGCAACAGTACTGTTAAAATTAAAAGGTATGTTTGCAGTTTTAAGCGGGTTGAGTGCGTGTGGCGTTCGCTTGGATCCGGACCACTGAGGGCGCTGTTTAGATGGGGGTATGCCAATTTCGTTATTAGGTGTTACGTTACAATAATTAAGTTTCCTTAAAAATTACTCAACCTTCCACTACTCAGAATGTATGCATGTGCATAGGCAGTGACGCCGAAAACTCCAGCATTTCACACTAAACGTCAACAACGTGATCGCTATTAAAAATTTGACATAAAAATAACTTCAACTGGCATTCGCTTTTACCATGAACAACTTTGCCAATATTTAGGTATATACCCTAGTATCTTTATAGGTCGTTAGTCTATTTCTAGTCGTTCCAGTCTACATCCTAGACGCCCCCACTGTGTCACGCTTCGGGTTAAGTAACCACGACCCTCCATATACCGACTATCGACTTGCGGTGCGACTAAGCGGCAGCGTAGTTGGACCGCATATCATATCAGACCTGGTCGGGTATGTTACAGAACAAACAATCTTTGGGTGTAAATGGCGATACATACAACACTGGTTCGTGTCTGACCGTTGCAAACCTTCTCACGTTACAGTAACGAGAAGAAATTGTACTTTAGTCTGGCTCCTTGACATTTATACCACGATACACCTATCAGATAATATGGCACCACAACTAGGACAAAGTATATAATCATGTTTTACATGCGTTTTGAAGAAGGGATTTTATGGTAACGATGTTATACGAGCAGCAGCAAAATCGTCCTATTAAAACATAAGCTATTTTTGTAACAATATAAGTGGCCACAACTACACAGTATGTGGACTCGTGTGGAGCCATTAAAACCAGAAAATCGAGGACACGTTGAAAACTTTTTAAATTTTTCATCCACAGGTCTGCATGTGCAATGTCTGCATTTCAAAGTAGTAGGGGTATAGGCCCTATGACACATAATTATGCCCCGCTCTTGATAATTTACCGGGAGAGTAAACTGGTTTTAGCCCGGCCTTCTGCTCCAAATCTCCCACGAGCCTGCCCGCGGATGCACGGTCACTCGCTCGGTGTTTACTGGTAACCCCGCGCGCTGGCTAAATATTTACCATGAGCTGGTAGCCCACATTAATATTAACATGCACGCTTGGAAGGGATTAGGTTTGAGAGAAGCAAAAAAGTATAAATAGACAAAAAGATTGGAGTTCGTAGATTCTGTTGAGGGTTGGCCCGTTGTCATATAAAATTTGCACATGTACAAATCGGGACGTAAATGTACACAGCGCATGAACAGAAGTAACAAAAGGTCTTTGACATGAAACACGAAATTGCCCTTACATTTTGGTCATGCAATTGCAAATGTGATATTAACCTTAGCCGTGTCCACGTTTTAACGTTTATTCCCACTCCCACACCGACATTAATAGGTGTTCTCATTGGTTATGTGAACAGAGCATGCGCTATTGTTCTAAATTGTATTGTTTTCCAGCTTGGTGTTTGTACGTAGATAGCATGCGCAGTATGATCGACAGTCTATATATACTTTGCGACCCAATTTCACGCTACGTCGGCTGAAAAACTGGCTCCGAGGTCGAGTTCCATTTGATATTCATCCGGGCTCATTACCAATTCATTCGGACCTCGGCAAGGCAGGGCTGGGCCGTTGAGGATGATAGACTCTGGTGTGTCGTGGTTCGCGCAGGTGGTATGATGGGGTGGGTGGGTGGGGGGAGTAGGAGTGCAAGGGCAGGGCGTGAGAGGGGGGGGACGGGGGAGTCGAGCGGAAGGGGAGAGGTCGTGGCCTTGGGGAGCAGTAGAAGGGTAGAGTGTTGTTTTTCCCTCCATGTTCGCCTAACATAATGCCGGTGAAATGCGAAAGGGTGACGGGTGATGGTGAATCGAATGATGAGTGGTGATTTGGAATGGGTGATGATTGTGATAGTGTTAATGCTATGCACATGGGTGCACCCGGGTGGTGGTGTCATTTTAATCGAGCTGAATGCACCATTTCCCACGTGTGGTTTTTTTTTTATTTCAGCCAGTGATCTTCAGTCATTATCTTTATGTTCATGGGACAGCAAATATCTGTCCGAATTTCAGCCATAATTCACAATTCCATAATGAAAACCTGAAAATGGGCTTCATTCCACATTTTATTTTCAAGTGTATGATTCAAGTTGCGTTTGTTTGTTTGTTTTTTTGTTTTTTTTGCTAAGCATCTAGCAAGTAGACCGAGCCTCCAACACCATTTCAACACATCTGAAATTCAAGGTAATAGTTTCCGCATAGGAGTGGCGAAGTCATACAAATTGATAAAATAGACCGATGAAAAAAAAATTAAAAGACAGAAGAATCAATGTTACCGGCGGACTGTGGACCCTGACGTGAACCGGCGGGAGGGCCCGGTCGACGGGACGGCGGTGGCGTGAGCCCCGTACACTCAGGAAATAGATAGTCCGGAGTAATAAAGAACCACTCACAAGACCAAAGGGAAACTCTCCACGGGGATGGGAATAGGACAGGTGGAAAGCGGGGTGAGGGTAATCACTTATCTGCCTTGGGGTCCCAGTCTGACTGCGATGGAAGGAGGGGGGATGGGCTGCCGCCGGCGCCAGGCTTGGCGAGCCGCAGGCCCGGAACGCGGAGGGGAAATTGGGACGGTTGTACCGTCCCAGTGAGCCGACCCTGCCTGGTCAATAATCATGCGTGTTCTCGTCCTCTGCTCTTGTGAGTTAGAAAGATGGATGGATGGCGAGGAAGCAAAGTGAAGTAGATGACGGGACGGGGAGAGGGTAATATTCGGAGGGGAATGGCTCGGCGGGGGGAACTCAATTATGATCGCGGGTGGGCTGATGCGGGGTTGATGATGAAGGCTGGAACATTATGCGGCGACTCGCTGCATCAACTGCATCTTGATTATGCATACGGTGTCGCTGCGGGTTATTCTAGAGCCAAAAAATTACTGCGTTGCTAATTGTTTCTCGATCTTTAAACTTTTATGTCTTAGAACAATCCGGGCACGCTATCAGTTCTATCACGAAGGCCCTCTTCAATGGCGAAAGCATTGTGCTAGCTATTGTTCAGATAATCCGCCACAGGCAATTGCTTTGTACCATGGCTTGCACAACTGTCTCTCCATTGAAGGGGGCCCCATGCGTGTACAGCAATCACGCGCCCGGATTCGTCTATAGGCCACAGAAAATGACGTACCCAAAATAAATACAAGTTTTGACTACAAATGAGAAAAATCCACGTCTTTTGCGTTTCATCAAAACGAGGGGTCAGTGGCTGTCAAAAGCTCAGTTTAATGACATCAAAGTATCATCTCAAAGTCACTGAGGCATCGAAACTCGAATGTGTGACTCTGAGAATCAGTGAAGAAACGACATGTAAAGAGATTACGCAATTCCAGGATAAAAAATAATTAAGCAGGGGGAAGCCCGCCCTCCAGAGTCAGATAAGGACTAAACCAGGCTGGGACTTTATCATGTATCAATGTAGGTGGAAAACGGAGCATGCAAGTTGTCCCAGAAACACGTCCAGACCACACTTCGCAAAACTTTTATATCGATACTCATCAACCGAGCAACGATAACACCAACAATATCGCACAACCCTCCCTGGCAATAACAGCAAACGCGTCTGCATCCACATTTTAGTCTGTTAGCTCATCCTGTACACCGCGCGCAAGCCCAAAAATGGCACCGGGGAAAAAAGAGCTCCATAATCCGGCCAAGCGATGCCGGGGATGTCAGCAGGGAGATGAACCAAGTAGACGGGGTAATGAGTTCTCGAAACGCGGTCCCACGCTCGGTCCGGCCTCGGCCCAGCACGCTAACACCCTGGTTTCCCCCTTCGCTAAACACGGCCAAATCCCCTTGTGCAATAATGTACTTCGTCTAGAACCCCCCCCCCCCTCCCCGCCATCCCCTCTTCCCGATGACGTATTATATACGGTTTGTGGTGACGGTTGATGTTTAACATGCGCCTATTCAAATACTGACTGGGTTTGAATGATTGTTTGCATCGTTAGCTGGGGAAAGTGCAGTTATGGATTTTGGAAGTTCGGTTTTGGAAAATGAGACGTTTTTTTTTTAACCGTCCCATCAGCTATATACAATAAAGAGGACAAAGCAAATGGTCTTTGAGGTTTGGAAAATGGATAGGGAGGTTTTGTTTGGGAGGAATGCAATCATCTGTATAGGGAGACGATACGAGCTATGGGCAGATTTGCAGACCATGGATAAGCATTATATTAAACCATAAGCGACATTTTCATGTGTTTGATAAAGCTCTATAGTTGCGCCGTAGAACGTAGCCCAAAACACGCTCACACACGAGTGCTGCAAATATAAAGTTGCGTGCTTTGAAACAATGCCTACGTGCTTACATTACATGTATCAAGCCTTAACAGCCAACAGAGGGCGCTGTTGTATCTTAACTCGTCTGAAGAAGACAAAATAATTATTCAGTCAAAATGCATTACTGAAACATTAATTACTACCGTGCCGTGTTTTTTAAGAGAAATATTTTACTGCAAACATAAAATTGCGCAGTCATCATTATGGATGTGTGATCGCTACCTACACATTTACCAATGACGTCAAATTTCGTTGAGCTCTCATTGGCTAGATTTGACCTGGGTCCGAACGCCAGTTCACGAGATGCACGTGCATGACTCATGCCTGTATGTTCCCACAATGCTTTGTGTTTCCTTTACGAGAATAATTATGTTTTTAAAA
>CM057137.1:1470410-1495410 GCA_029964075.1 Patiria pectinifera
AATATTTCCTGATCATCGTATTCATGTTGGTTTTCATGATTTAATGCATGATTTAGAATGAAGAAGAGGCTGGGACCTTAGAGCGACTCAAATCCCAGATCTGCGACAACATCGCCCTTTATGCGCAGAAATACGACGAGGAGTTTGGCACGTTCCTGCCGCAGTTTGTCACGGCCGTCTGGCATCTGCTGGTGACTACCGGCAAGGAAGTCAAATACGATCTGGTCAGTATGAAGCATTGAAAAGTTAACTTGTGTAAGGATTCGAACCCCAGACCACTAGATTACTGCAGCTGTGCTGAACCAACTGAGCTATCAGACCTTCATTTGCATCTTGAAAAAAGTTACAACTATTTAGTCAAAATCCTTGTAAACCAACTGGGCAATATGAAAAATTGAAAATTAACTTGGGGAATTGAACCCTAGACCTAAATATTACTGTAGCTGTGCTGAACCAACTGAGATACTTTTTGTTCATTCAACCCAAGATCTTTTTAAAAAAATCAGGAGTTTTAGAAGAATTTTGCTGGTTTGAAAACGGTAGACCCCATTAATTATTACCTGATAGGAGGCTTGATTCACCTTGAAATTTTAAACAGAGTTTCCAGCATATTTGTGAAGTTTGGAGGATTTTTTAAAGATTACTGACAAAAATATGGAGATACTTGGGTTAATGCCATCCAACAAAACCACATTATTTAAGCCATATTTCAGCACAAATGGCCTCTTCCGAAGAAAAGAAGACTTTTTTGCCGTCGGTCAAATCTGACGTCATTAAATATTCCTGTTTTCAGTTGGTAAGTAACGCCATTCAGTTCCTGGCGTCAGTGGCCGACCGTGCTCACTACAAGGATCTCTTTGAGAAACCTGAAGTCTTGACCAGCATCTGTGAGAAAGTCATCGTGCCTAACATGGAGTTCAGAGGTACATTGTGGCCCAACTTTTATTATTAGACCCCAAAATTACGTAAACGTTATAAACTAGATAGACCGAGAAATATTTCAAATTCAAGAAAATTCTTTGGTTGACGTGCATTCAGATTGATTTACTTTGATCAAATTTTCAACTCTCACAATTTATGATTTTTTCGTCTTTGCTGTTAGCATCTGACGAGGAGTTGTTTGAGTTCAACCCAGAGGAATACATTCGAAGAGATATCGAAGGCTCAGGTTGGTTTTCCATTGGGCACTAAACTTCTTTTTCCCGAAATTTTACAGATGATGTATTTGTAAAAACTGTTCTTTTGCAAGAGACGACGTGAGAACATAATCTTGTTTACGTTTTATGTTTTAACCATACAGTTTATTCCATGCCATTTTCTTGCTAGATATTGACACGCGGCGACGCTCTGCCTGCGATCTCGTCAAATCTCTTTGTAAATTCTTCGAGGCAACCGTGACTCAGATTTTCTCGAGTTACGTCGGCGCCATGCTTGAGGTAATTTTTTGTGTAAACAAACAGTTGTATCTTAGTGCACAATCTTTTTTTTTTGTATTTGCAGAAATTTGCTTTGTGGCTCCAAAATTCAAAAGGACCATTTCAAAGCTAGTGGTATATTTGGCCCACCCTGTGAGCCATGCAGGTCAAAAGTGTGAACCATTTTCTTATGCTTCTGTCTTGAAATCGTTAATCTTAGGCGCTATTTACCCCAGATTCGTGTTTATTTCTTGCAGCTGTACGCCTCCAATCCTACCACTAACTGGAAGAGTAAAGATGCAGCCATATATCTGGTCACCTCACTGGCCTCCAAGTCCAAGACACAAAAGGTAAAGAAAAGACTCGAATCGCAGGCACTTCGAACAATAACAGGTTTTAAGGGTGGATTTGGCTTGAAGCCAGGCTCCAGCATATCTTTCAAAGTCATGGTAGTCTAAGTCTTGAGTAAAAATCTGTTTTAGTCATGTTGTGATAATTCAAAGCGGAGCTAAATTTCAAAATAAAATTTGTTCCCACCAGCATGGTACAACGGAGGTCAGACAGCTAGTCAACATTAACGATTTCTTCACCTTACACATCGCTTCAGATCTCCAATCAGACAAAGGTAGGTCTCATTAACAACGCGTCTCAACAATAATGTTGACTCCAGATCAGTTTATCTACTAAGCCCAAGTCATGAAACGGCATTCAACGTTAACCCTTTCCCCCTACGGTGTAAGAAAAAACTTATATCAGGAGGATTCAGGACTGTTAGGTTCCCATCATCTTTTCAGCAGATTTGTAATTAGGTGCTCACAAGTCTTTCAGAAGTCAATCACACGTCAAGTGAGCAACTTAACTGTGTTAAGTACAAGAGTATTCCTTGGTCAGCGTTCATTCCCAAAGTTAACTGACTTTCTTTTTTTTTACATGAAATTAACTTGAGATTGACTCTTGATTTTGATTTGTGATTTGATTCGTGTGGACTTGCTGAAATTCAGTAAAAATGTAAGCACAGGGTGGTTAAGGCAACTGACTTTTGTTGCCCTTGTCCGTTATGAATAAAATGCATTTTCTGCTTTCACCCAGTCGATGAGTTTCCAGTTCTCAAGGCCGACGCTATCAAGTACGTGATGGCGTTCCGTCAGATCATACCGGCGGAGGTCCTGTCAGCGGCTATTCCATGTCTCATCACCCTACTCCGAGCGGAGAGTACCGTGGTCCATACCTACGCAGCCCACGCCATTGAGAGACTCTTCACGGTCAAACTGGGTAACGGACACGGAGCGTGAGTTCAAAATCTTGAGTTATGAAGAATTTTTTTAATATCTTAACCAGTTCGCATTGGATGATGTGTAACACGCAGGGAGTGGGGCCAGAAAAATCTGTCAGTGACCCACTCGCATCAAGCGAGGCCAGAAATATCAGGGTGTGCTACCCGCAGATGACAGCCTTGTCCATCTTGGATCGAGGTTCGTGAAAAATAATCCCGCGCCTGGGTCCGGTCAATGTCAAAATAATCCCGGCGCGAACTGGTTAAAGAAAAAAATCCAAAGGTTGTGTCAGATGAGGAAATTTACAGGCAACTTTTTTTCTGGTAATCTCTAAAAAAAAATAATAATAATAATAATAATGACGTATGATTTTCAGTTTTCATTTATAAGATGGAATTTACGTCGGGAGCCGTAAATTCAATATTGCATTTTGCCGTTTGCTGACCCCGGCAAGCTCAGTGGTCGAGTGGTAAGACGTCTGCACTTATAAGCAGGAGGTCATGGGTTCAGGTCCCATCCGAGTAGTTTGTGAATACTGAATTCCTGTAAACTGTTGGTTGTGCATGTATAGCCCTCAAAAGTTGCCTCATTTTCCCATGGCCTTCAAAGAATCTCTCCATCCGTCCCTAACCTGAGTGTTGACGTTGTGCAACAACATACTAAAAATGCCCTGACAAGATTTGAACCTTGGTCACTTCTCACCTCTCACCCGGTACTGACTTTTGGCCTTTCTGTGTTTTGCCATTGTAGCATCTCGGTCGAGAGTGTCAAACCTCACATTGAGTTGCTGCTGACCAACCTCTTCGCAGCGATGGAGTTCTCAGGATCGGAAGAGAACGAATACATCATGAAAGGTATAGGCTTTTAACCATTAGCGCTTGTATTACGATGCATTTATTTTTGAACCCTAACCCTGCCAGACGCAACACAGTGCATCAGGTGTCAAAGTCTGTGGGACCTTACTGCATTGAGCCATCAACACCAGTGCTTTATCAGCCAATTCTGTGACAATGAGAGCTAGTCCCATTGAACAATGCCACAGTTGTATCCTGCTGCAGTTGGTGACCACAGACTCTGGGGCAATAAGCCAGTTTGGTATTCTAAAATAGTCTGGTGCATAGCAAGATTCGACGATTTTTTTATCTCGGTAATAACAGCGGCAAATAAATGCACACAAGGCTATGGGGGATGTGGTAACCAAATCTGCATTCTGTGCAATTTTTTGTGTAATCATAAAGAGATGGAATTTTCCTTCGCACAAAAGTTTTGACACACAAGACACCTAAAAAACGCTTCGCTGTCCAAAGGTTTTTTGCAAAATATTATACTTCAGAACACGATGATCTCTTCAATTTAGCTGGTACCTCGCTATGCTTTTGCACGCATTCAATGAAATTTATATCCCGAAAGAAAAATCGGCAAATCTTGATCTGCACATGTGCAGTTGGAATATTGAACACACTTATTTGGCCTTGAGACTTTTGACCTGATGGATCTTGCTACACTGAGCAGGCTTGTTATTTTGACAAGTGTTGTATGTTGTTGTGTTGTAGCCAAAAATACCCTGGTAGGTTCACAGTGCTGGTGCGGTACATGGACTGACGTGTAAAAAAAATGTGAACTTGCAGAAATGAAATTGCAGCTTTGGGTATACCACAGGTAAAGGTAAAGGTACTCATAGCCATTATGGGGCAGTGGGATGTTAGAGGTCCACTGTGTCTTGGGCGCGGCATATGAGTGGCGGTGCCCAGTCCTCTCCTCTCGCCGTCTTACCTTCCCTGAACGAATCAGGTACCCATTTCACTGTTGGGTCGTCAGAGAGAGTTTTCCAGTTTTTGGTCTGAATGGGATTCCAACCGCCAACCTTCCACTCCGTAGCTCCACGCTCAAACAGCTCGTCTACGAGGCCCCTCTACCACAGGTACTGGAATCAATGACAAATTGAAATAAAATGATGTAAATTTTTGTTTCTGTTTTGTGTTCTGTTTGTCTTGCAGCAATCATGAGATCCCTTGTCATGCTGAAAGCAGAGGCCGTACCCTACCTGCAGGTCATCGTCGCCAAACTGACTGAGAAATTACTCCTAGTCAGCAAGGTGAAGAAGCTTAAAGCATGGCCATCTCGCAAGAAAACAAGGGCTGTTAATTAATTGAGTGTGACATTAGGCTGCGTCTGAATTACTCGGCTGCGGCTGGAAAGAACACATGCGTCTATGAGAAGTGTCCATAGCCATAGCCATAGCTATCTCTTATCAACGGCTTGATTCAGCTAGCAGAAAGAATGACAAGTTGTGAAATCTGCCGATGATATTTAGTTCTTGCATTTGAAGTGTAAAGTAAAGTCTGTCACGAGCCAATGTGGCCCATCAGGCCAGCGTTTATCTCCGGTTTCAGTAGCATGAAACGACTGAGAATATTTCTATTCCCCCTGGATGGGATGCTAGTCCATCGCAGGTTACTCCCCAGCTAATGCCGGTACCCATTTATACTCCTGGGTGGAGAGAGGCAAGTGGGGATGAAGTGGCTTGCCCAACCCCAAGGACACACCATATATGACCTGTTCTGTCAAAATCAGACTTTTCTGGGCATTAGGTCAAAAATGGGATTTGTGCATAATGTTAAAATATGGACATTTTCCTTGTAAAAGGTTTTCAAATTTTTGAAACCGGTCATTCCTGGGCAAAGTTATGCTATTTTGAAGTTCATTGTGTCGAAAAGTAGAAAACAGAGAAAATGGCCACAAACGTCACAAAACAGACATTTCTTTAACTGATATACCTTACATCATACCAAATCATCAAAATACTTTATTTAGAGTTCAAATTATGGTTTTAAACTTTTATAGTATATTTTAGAAATGTTCAGTATAACAAATATGCAAAAATTAGAAAATCGCACAAAAATCACCCCACAGCATTTTTTTGCCCTATCTCAATTTCAACCTCTGCCCAGAAGCGTCTGCTTTTGACAGAACAGGTCACATATGGCCAGCGGCTGGATTCAAACCCCTGACCCTCTGATCATGAGTCATAAACCCTAACCACCATGCCACATCCCCACATTGAAGTGTGAGCAGGCCTTAAAGTAATACTTCTTAATATTGTCCTCAGAATCCCAGCAAGCCTCACTTCAACCACTACCTGTTTGAGGCCATCAGTCTGTCTGTCCGGTCTGGTTGCCAAGCCGACGCAGCCAACGTCTCCATCTTTGAGATGGCCCTGTTCCCACCATTCCAAGACATACTCACTGCAGACATTGGAGGTAAGACTCATGTCTTAGGCCAAATTTTGGACCAATTTTGTTTGCATGCCGTTGTAGGAATTGATACTATGAAGTAATTACCATAGCTGCAATAAAAGATTTCAAGAAATTTCAGACGCTCAAACTCATCGCAACTTATATGTCAGCTCATTACGAGTTATAAAAAGCTTTGGTTCAGCATCAATGAGAGGCATTTCACGATATAATGAGCTGAGAAACAAGCCCAAAATCTAGACAAAATGTAGATATATTTGTAAATTAAAGTTTAGAAGTTGTAATGAGTTTGACAAAACTGAGAAAAGTTGAAATGGTTTTGTGATGCCTTTGCAGTGAAGTGCAATTTAGTGCAGCGAGTTGGTGCTTTAGGTTTGGTAACATTGAGAAATTGATGAGAACTACCGCGGTTCACACTGTTCTAATCAGTCGTGAAATCTTTCCTTTTTCTGCTTAGAGTTCATCCCCTACGTGTTCCAGATCATGTCTCTCATGCTTGAGATGCACACGAACTGCCCCGCTCCTTACATGGTCCTCTTCCCCCACCTACTCACCCCCGTCTTGTGGGAGAAGCAGGGCAACATCCCGCCCCTGGTCCGCCTCATCCAGGCCTACATTGAGAAGGGTTCGGCCGACATCGTCAAGGAAGGCAAAGTGGTGAGTCTCGCACTGCCCATCACAAGTCCTCAATACACAAGGCGTCCAAGTCTTCACAATCCAAAAAGTCCTCACAAGTTCATCTCAAGTCCTCACAAGTCCATCTCAAGTCCTCATAAGTCTATCTCAAGTCCTCACAAGTCCATCTCAAGTCCTCACAAGTCCATCTCAAGTCCTCACAAGTCTATCTCAAGTCCTCACAAGTTCATCTCAAGTCCTCACAAGTCCATCTCAAGTCCTCACAAGTCCATCTCAAGTCCTCACAAGTCCATCTCAAGTCCTCACAAGTCCATCTCAAGTCCTCACAAGTCTATCTCAAGTCCTCATAAGTCTATCTCAAGTCCTCATAAGTCTATCTCAAGTCCTTATAAGTCTATCTCAAGTCCTCACAAGTCCATCTCAAGTCCTCACAAGTGCCAAAAGTCTTAAATAAACCCCATGGTCTCAAAAGTCCTCACAATTCTATATCAAGTCCTCACAAGTCCCCAAACGTCCTCACAAGTCATCACAAGTCTATATCAAGTCCTCACAAATCCTTACAGTCCCCACTAGACCATTGCAAGTCCTCACAAGTTCTCACAAAACAAAAGTCAGTGTAATTGTTTTCCTTTACTTTTAGCTTGGCATCCTGGGCGTGTTTCAGAAGTTGATTTCCTCCAAAGCCAACGATCACCAAGGCTTCTACGTTATGCAGAGCCTTCTGGAACACATGGAAGCGTAAGTCATAGCCCTCAAAATTTATTTTTACGGAACATCCAGAAAATTTTAAATTGTCCCGATCACATCATAAATAACATCCCTCTGTTGGAATTGGAAATGCTCTTTGTGTTCAAAATGAATTGACCACGTTCACTGGTGCTTGTCTGACTCAGTTTGAGATAACCAGGTTTGATAACCAAGTGTGATAACTAGGATAGGTAGCTGAGTTAGAGTGTCCCGATCACATCATAAAGAACATCCCTCTGTTGGAATTGGAAATGCTCTTTGTTTTCAAAATGAATTCACCACGTTCACTGGTGCTTGTCTGGCTCAGTTTGAGATAACCAGGTTAGATAACCAAGTGTGATAACTATGTTAGATAACCAAGTGTGATAACTAGAATAGGTAACCAAGTTAGGGCAAAGTTTAAAAAAAGCTGGTATTGCAGAGACGACCTTACCAGAAGGGGTATTGACATCAAGAGTTCAGGGCTGCCACAACAAGTCCAAACTCTTGTGCCCTGGGATTTTGGTGACGTGGCTACCTTTGATGCAAATTTAACCTTTTTCTTTTGAAATTGTAGATTTTTTTTTGAAAAATATTGTCGTTTCTTTTGTGTTGACAGGTCAGCGTTGTCGGAGCACATTCACAAGATTTTCCTGCTGCTGTTTCAGAGACTAACCCACTCCAAGACCACAAAGTTTGTTAAAAGTAAGCACAAGACATTAAGAAACTTCTTTTCAGTCAGGTTTCAAAAAAAGAAAAATGCAGAAATGTAGATTGATACATGCCCATTTTGCTGTTATTTGAAATCCTGAACTGATTTATGTCAAAATACTCATGAACTCTTGTTTAACAAAGTAAACTAAAATGCCTGTGCTGTATTTTCTGAGCTCAGTCTTTGATCTTTTCCCCATTGTGTAGGTCTCCTGGTCTTCTTCAGTCTGTTTGCTGTCAAGCACGGCGCTGATTCCCTGGTCCGCATGATCGAAGAAATCCAAGCCAAGTAAGTCGGCATGATTAACGACTTGTTAATGATCCGTGACCTCCATCAAAACGAGGGATAAGTTGGAATATCCACATTTGAATAAATGGAGCACTTTGTAGTAATGAGCCTCATTTTTCACATTTGCACTGAAATGTTGCAGTAATTATTACTGAATATCAAGCATTGAAAATGAACCTAACTTTAAAGAAATTTAATTGAAAAATGATCAGCACTTTTGAATAGTTTAGTAGAGCTACTTGAGAAAATCTCCATCCCTTGATGCTGGTAGAGCACGTCGCATTTTTTAACTGGAGCAAAAGTGTGTACCATTTTCTGCGTTGGAATTTTTTTTTTCAACTGGCTTTGAATTGGCTAAAGGATAGCTGTTCTTAAATTGTTGAAGACTGATAACAGAGTTTTGTTTGTTTGTCTGTTTAGGATGTTTGGCATGGTACTGGAGAAGTTGTACATTCCCGAGGTGCAGAAAGTCTCGGGTCACCTGGAGAGGAAGATATGCGCCGTGGGAATCACGAAGATACTGACTGAATGCCCAGCGATGTTTGAACCAGCACTACAACCGCACTGGTGAGTAACAAGACTGGGAAAGTCTGGCAAAGCGGGTCTCAGTGGGCACTCATCCTCCTGAGGACGGACAGAGCACACTGTCCGAAACGTCGAGTTCTACACTCAACCAACCGGTCCTGTTCACAACCACACTTCTTCCAAGAAGAGTTTTCTTTGTCTGTTACCTGCAAACATTATAATTGAAGATTCTATTTAATTGATTCATCGGAATGGCTATTCACTGGTAGTCTTGTCCTTGCATTCTAGTGGTCTCCATAATGGGCGGGATTTAACCCATTCATTGTAACAGGGTTATCCTATATGATAGCACTGCCCGGCACTCTTCACCTACAGCCAGTCCGAGTCACAAGCTTAAGTCAGTCCATTTGTGCATATTATGGATAACACTAATTGTGCATACCGTGCATACGCACGTGAACCAGTGTACGTGTTCTACGTATTCCTGAGGACAGACACACAAAGGGAGAACAACAGATCCTTTCAGTCCTCGGGCGTTGGGTCTTTTGGTCAAAACGGGCCTCTGTAGTAAGTTCGTGAGCTTAGTCTATGGGAAAGTGTTATATTACAGGGACAAAGGGAAACACAAGCATTGTCCTAGGGAGTATAGTAAAACAAGAGCGTGTGTGTGCGCAGTGTGCACACGTGTTCCTTCAAGGAAGCTCTCGCGAGTGATTATGAAGCACGCCCTCTTTTGTCAGTACATGGAGTCCATTTGAAACCACTGATTACTGTTTTGTTTTGTTTTCCCAGAATAAAAGCGCCCTCTTTTGTCAGTACATGAAACCACTAAGCGCCCTCTATTGTCCATACACGGAGTCCATTTAAAACCACCGATTGCCATTGTTGTTTTTTGCCCACCAGGACCAACCTTCTTCAAGCCTTAGTCCACCTCTTTGAGCTCCCGGAGGATGACAGTCTACCGGACGATGAGCACTTTATAGAGATAGAGGATACCCCTGGGTACCAGACCGCTTACTCCCAGCTGGCGTTTGCCGGGAAGCATGAGACCGATCCGTTCAGGGGAGCGGTGCCCGACGCTAAGATCTTTCTGGCGCAGGGTTTGAAGAGTGTCTGTACGGCACACCCAGAGGTGAGAACCCTTCCAGTTTTATATTTTAGGAGTTTGTGGTTTCGGGCTAAAAAAAATTAAGAGGATTTTTTGAGGGGAGGGGCAAGGGGAAGGGAACTATTTATTTGAAGACCTAGTTTTGGACTTTTGTGCTCCAGAACTTTTTGTCACCCTACAGAAAGTCTTCCTTGTTTTAAGAATAGAAGTAAAAGATTGCGACCAACTTCACAACACTTCGCAAATTCTCGGAAGAAAAATTTATTTTTTCAAGAAAAAAGGACTGTATTATTTTCTGGGGGATTTTTCTTTAGAGTGGGTTGGGGTCTGAAAAGCTGTTGACAGTAAGTCTTTTGGCTGTATTCAGAATTTTTTGGAAATTTTTATTTAAAGTTGGAAACAGGGCTGTGCAGTAGATACCTTCCCTTGGTTTTATATTATCATCTCTCATTTTTGGTTTTTGGTTCTCTCCCAGCTGGTACAACTCATCAAGACTGGCCTCGAAGAGAAAGTGGCCAACTGCCTGCAGGTTTACCTGACTGCTGCACATATCACCTTGGGATGATGACAATGACCAATGACAATGACGTCACAGGTGGTGACATCTAGAACCCTCTCAGAGGTACCACTGAGCCAATTTCATGATCTTCACCATTCCAACCTGAGAATGCCACCCATGTCACTTTGGGATGATGACAATGACCAATGACAATGACGTCACAGGTGGTGACATCTAGAACCCTCTCAGAGGTACCACTGAGCCACTTTCATGATCTCCACCATTCCAGCTGATAATGCCGCCCATGTGTCACCTTGGGATAATGACGATGACCAATGACAATGACGTCACAGGTGGTGACATCTACAACCCTCTCAGAGGTACCACTGAGCCACGTTCACAATCCCATCATTCTAACCGGAAACTAGGACCAGTCAGTTAAGCTACATCCAACTCAAATGTTAACGTACAGTTTGCGTCAACAATAAACTCAAGCATGAGCAGCAGCATGATCTATATGTACAAAATTTAGAAGCAGTCAATGCAGATTGTTAGTGATTGAATGTTTTCATTTCTGCACATCGCTGATGTTTTTTGTTGAACATGCCAGTTTCTTTCTTCAGAAATCTTTAGATCGTTTGCATTTTATTACAAGTTGTTCTTTACAGGGCAATAGGATATTTCTGCCAGTTTTTTTAGTTTACTTTTGCATTTTGAACTTAAAACATCGGAAATAAAGTGTGACCATTATTTGCATGGCATGTATTTATGATGTAAATTGTACAAAGTATTCCTTGAGGGCTTCTGCATACATGTAAGGCGTTGAGCCAAAAAAAGTAGGATAGAAAACGGTGACAAGCTGGGTCACCATAACATCAGGAGTAAAACCATTAACTTTTTGAAAGTATTTTACAACATTTACAAAGCAAGTTGCAGACCATGCGTTATGGTCATATAACCCAAACATGACCAAAAAGTACAGCCTTATTGGTTAAGAATCTAGATTAAGATACAAAGATGTATTTCACATGTTTTTGGAAACTGAATTTGACGGCTTTATTGGTTATCTGTCTGCTTAAAATTGAAGTGAACCATGTTTGATACTATTATAATACCAAAAAATAGTCTGCTTTTTTGGTTTCAAAATTTATAAATGGTATTTTCTGTCATTTGGTACATTGGCAGGCCACAGAGTATGGACCTTATGTATATCGGCCATCTTAGATGGCATCTTTTGTTTAATTTAGTAACAATAAATGCACAAATGGTTCACTCATGCATATCCAAGGAAAACAAAGGCATTGCCGGCTAAGATGGCTGCTATGCCAAAGGTCTATCGCAACAAACAGTGTGATAGGAAATAGAAAAAAAATATGAAAACTAAAATTAAAACGAAAACGAATTTGTTGTTCAAGATGAGGAACTCCGTGGGATATCAATGTTTATAGTAATGCAAAGCACACTTTTGTAAACTATGTCTGAATTGTTGGTTTTTGTTGTGGTTTGTTTTTTTTGATACAAAAATTGACTTTATGAAGGTCCAAAAATTATGCCGTTTTCTTGTGATTTACGTTTTCTGAAACATCAAATAAAATCTACCAATGGGATTATGTTTCTTGTAAAAAAATGTTGTTAAAAATAAACATTTTGACACAAAGATACTGGAATTGTGGTGTTTTGTGTTTTATTTATTCTTTTAAGTCTTAGTGCATTATATACAAATGCAATCGGTTGACAGTGATCTTTATATAGAAAAAGTTGAACTTGTTAAAATTGTAAGGGGTTAACCTTGCATTTTTAGTGAAATTGGGAAAATTTAAACTTTTTGGAAAAATTAAAAATTGTAAGGGGTTAACCTTGCATTTTTTATTTTTGGGTCAAAATTTGACTTTTCTGAAAAATTAAAAATTGTAAGGGGTTAACCTTGCATTTTTAGTGAAATTGGGAAAATTGAAACTTTTCTGAAAAATTAAAAATTGTAAGGGGTTAAGCTTGCATTTTTAGTGAAATTGGGAAAATTTAAACTTTTTGGAAAAATTAAAAAATGTAAGGGGTTAACCTTGCCTTTTTTATTTTTAGGTCAAACTTTGACTTTTCTGAAAAAGTAAAAATTATAAGGGGTTAACCTTGAATTTTTAGTAAAATTGGGCAAAATCAAATTTTCTGAAAAATTAAAAGTTGTAAGGGGTTAACCTTGCATTTTTAGTAAAATTGGGCAAAATCAAATTTTTCTGAAAAAGTAAATAGTGTAAGGGGTTAACCTTGCATTTTTAGTTTTGGGTCAAAATTTGACATTTTCTGACAAATTAACCATTGTAAGGGGTTACCCTTGCATTTATAGTGAAATTGGGAAAATTTACATTTTTCTGAAAAATTAAAAAGTGTAAGGGGTTAACCTTACATTTTTAGTAAAATTGGGCAAAATTTAATTTTTCTCAAAAATTAAAAAATTGTAAGGGGTTAACCTTGCATTTTTAGTAAAATTGGGCAAAATTTAAATTTTCTGAAAAAGTAAAAATTGTAAGGGGTTAACCTTGCATTTTTAGTAAAATTGGGCAAAATCAAATTTTTCTGGAAAGTTAAAAAGTGTAAGGGGTTAACCTTGCATCTTTAAATATTTGTGTCCAAATTGGACTTTTTTGAAAAATTAAAAATTGTAAGGGGTTAACCTTGCATTTTTAGTAAAATTGGGCAAAATTTAATTTTTCTGAACAGTTAAAAATTGTAAGGGGTTAACCTTGCATCTTTTCATTTTTGTGTCCAAATTTGACTTTTCTGAACAATTTAAAATTGTAAGGGGTTAACCTTGCATCTTTTTATTTTTTGGTCAAAATTTGACTTTTCTGAAAAAGTAAAAATTATAAGGGGTTAACCTTGCATTTTAGTAAAATTGGGCAAAATCAAATTTTCTGAAAAATTAAAAGTTGTAAGGGGTTAACCTTGCATTTTTAGTAAAATTGGGCAAAATCAAATTTTTCTGAAAAAGTAAATAGTGTAAGGGGTTAACCTTGCATTTTTAGTTTTGGGTCAAAATTTGACATTTTCTGACAAATTAACCATTGTAAGGGGTTACCCTTGCATTTATAGTGAAATTGGGAAAATTTACATTTTTCTGAAAAATTAAAAAGTGTAAGGGGTTAACCTTACATTTTTAGTAAAATTGGGCAAAATTTAATTTTTCTCAAAAATTAAAAAATTGTAAGGGGTTAACCTTGCATTTTTAGTAAAATTGGGCAAAATTTAAATTTTCTGAAAAAGTAAAAATTGTAAGGGGTTAACCTTGCATTTTTAGTAAAATTGGGCAAAATCAAATTTTTCTGGAAAGTTAAAAAGTGTAAGGGGTTAACCTTGCATCTTTAAATATTTGTGTCAAAATTGGACTTTTTTGAAAAATTAAAAATTGTAAGGGGTTAACCTTGCATTTTTAGTAAAATTAGGCAAAATTTAATTTTTCTGAACAGTTAAAAATTGTAAGGGGTTAACCTTGCATCTTTTCATTTTTGTGTCCAAATTTGACTTTTCTGAACAATTTAAAATTGCAAGGGGTTAACCTTGCATCTTTTTATTTTTTGGTCAAAATTTGACTTTTCTGAAAAAGTAAAAATTATAAGGGGTTAACCTTGCATTTTAGTAAAATTGGGCAAAATCAAATTTTCTGAAAAATTAAAAGTTGTAAGGGGTTAACCTTGCATTTTTAGTAAAATTGGGCAAAATCAAATTTTTCTGAAAAAGTAAAAAGTGTAAGGGGTTAACCTTGCATTTTTAGTTTTGAGTCAAAATTTGACATTTTCTGACAAATTAACCATTGTAAGGGGTTACCCTTGCATTGATAGTGAAATTGGGAAAATTTACATTTTTCTGAAAAATTAAAAAGTGTAAGGGGTTAACCTTACATTTTTAGTAAAATTGGGCAAAATTTAATTTTTCTGAAAAATAAAAAAAAATTAAAAGGGGTTAACCTTGCATTTTTAGTAAAATTGGGCAAAATTTAAATTTTCTGAAAATGTAAAAATTGTAAGGGGTTAACCTTGCATTTTTAGTAAAATTGGGCAAAATCAAATTTTTCTGAAAAGTTAAAAATTGTAAGGGGTTAACCTTGCATCTTTTCATTTTTGTGTCCAAATTTGACTTTTCTGAACAATTTAAAATTGTAAGGGGTTAACCTTGCATCTTTTTATTTTTTGGTCAAAATTTGACTTTTCTGAAAAAGTAAAAATTATAAGGGGTTAACCTTGCATTTTAGTAAAATTGGGCAAAATCAAATTTTCTGAAAAATTAAAAGTTGTAAGGGGTTAACCTTGCATTTTTAGTAAAATTGGGCAAAATCAAATTTTTCTGAAAAAGTAAATAGTGTAAGGGGTTAACCTTGCATTTTTAGTTTTGAGTCAAAATTTGACATTTTCTGACAAATTAACCATTGTAAGGGGTTACCCTTGCATTTTTATGTAAATTGGGAAAATTGACATTTTTCTGAAAAATTAAAAATTGTAAGGGGTTAACCTTGCATTTTTAGTGAAATTGGGAAAATTTAAATTTTTCTGAAAAATTAAAAATTGTAAGGGGTTAACCTTGCATTTTTAGTGAAATTGGGAAAATTGAAACTTTTCTGAAAAATAAAAAATTGTAAGGGGTTAACCTTGCATTTTTAGTAAAATTGGGAACATTTAAATTTTTCTGAAAAGTTAAAAAGTGTAAGGGGTTAACCTTGCATCTTTAAATATTTGTGTCCAAATTGGACTTTTTTGAAAAATTAAAAATTGTAAGGGGTTAACCTTGCATTTTTAGTAAAATTGGGCAAAATTTAATTTTTCTGAACAGTTAAAAATTGTAAGGGGTTAACCTTGCATCTTTTCATTTTTGTGTCCAAATTTGACTTTTCTGAACAATTTAAAATTGTAAGGGGTTAACCTTGCATCTTTTTATTTTTTGGTCAAAATTTGACTTTTCTGAAAAAGTAAAAATTATAAGGGTTAACCTTGCATTTTAGTAAAATTGGGCAAAATCAAATTTTCTGAAAAATTAAAAGTTGTAAGGGGTTAACCTTGCATTTTTAGTAAAATTGGGCAAAATCAAATTTTTCTGAAAAAGTAAAATGTGTAAGGGGTTAACCTTGCATTTTTAGTTTTGAGTCAAAATTTGACATTTTCTGACAAATTAACCATTGTAAGGGGTTACCCTTGCATTGATAGTGAAATTGGGAAAATTTACATTTTTCTGAAAAATTAAAAAGTGTAAGGGGTTAACCTTACATTTTTAGTAAAATTGGGCAAAATTTAATTTTTCTGAAAAATTAAAAAATTGTAAGGGGTTAACCTTGCATTTTTAGTAAAATTGGGCAAAATTTAAATTTTCTGAAAAAGTAAAAATTGTAAGGGGTTAACCTTGCATTTTTAGTAAAATTGGGCAAAATCAAATTTTTCTGAAAAGTTAAAAAGTGTAAGGGGTTAACCTTGCATCTTTAAATATTTGTGTCCAAATTGGACTTTTTTGAAAAATTAAAAATTGTAAGGGGTTAACCTTGCATTTGTAGTAAAATTGGGCAAAATTTAATTTTTCTGAACAGTTAAAAATTGTAAGGGGTTAACCTTGCATCTTTTCATTTTTGTGTCCAAATTTGACTTTTCTGAAAAATTTAAAATTGTAAGGGGTTAACCTTGCATCTTTTTATTTTTTGGTCAAAATTTGACTTTTCTGAAAAAGTAAAAATTATAAGGGGTTAACCTTGCATTTTTAGTAAAATTGGGCAAAATCAAATTTTCTGAAAAATTAAAAGTTGTTAGGGGTTAACCTTGCATTTTTAGTAAAATTGGGCAAAATCAAATTTTTCTGAAAAAGTAAAAAGTGTAAGGGGTTAACCTTGCATTTTTAGTTTTGGGTCAAAATTTGACATTTTCTGACAAATTAACCATTGTAAGGGGTTACCCTTGCATTTATAGTGAAATTGGGAAAATTTACATTTTTCTGAAAAATTAAAAAGTGTAAGGGGTTAACCTTACATTTTTAGTAAAATTGGGCAAAATTTAATTTTTCTGAAAAATTAAAAAATTGTAAGGGGTTAACCTTGCATCTTTTTATTTTTTGGTCAAAATTTGACTTTTCTGAAAAAGTAAAAATTATAAGGGGTTAACCTTGCATTTTAGTAAAATTGGGCAAAATCAAATTTTCTGAAAAATTAAAAGTTGTAAGGGGTTAACCTTGCATTTTTAGTAAAATTGGGCAAAATCAAATTTTTCTGAAAAAGTAAATAGTGTAAGGGGTTAACCTTGCATTTTTAGTTTTGAGTCAAAATTTGACATTTTCTGACAAATTAACCATTGTAAGGGGTTACCCTTGCATTCATAGTGAAATTGGGAAAATTTACATTTTTCTGAAAAATTAAAAAGTGTAAGGGGTTAACCTTACATTTTTAGTAAAATTGGGCAAAATTTAATTTTTCTGAAAAATTAAAAAATTGTAAGGGGTTAACCTTGCATTTTTAGTAAAATTGGGCAAATTTAAATTTTCTGAAAAAGTAAAAATTGTAAGGGGTTAACCTTGCATTTTTAGTAAAATTGGGCAAAATCAAATTTTTCTGAAAAGTTAAAAAGTGTAAGGGGTTAACCTTGCATCTTTAAATATTTGTGTCCAAATTGGACTTTTTTGAAAAATTAAAAATTGTAAGGGGTTAACCTTGCATTTTTAGTAAAATTGGGCAAAATTTAATTTTTCTGAACAGTTAAAAATTGTAAGGGGTTAACCTTGCATCTTTTCATTTTTGTGTCCAAATTTGACTTTTCTGAAAAATTTAAAATTGTAAGGGGTTAACCTTGCATCTTTTTATTTTTTGGTCAAAATTTGACTTTTCTGAAAAAGTAAAAATTATAAGGGGTTAACCTTGCATTTTAGTAAAATTGGGCAAAATCAAATTTTCTGAAAAATTAAAAGTTGTAAGGGGTTAACCTTGCATTTTTAGTAAAATTGGGCAAAATCAAATTTTTCTGAAAAAGTAAAATGTGTAAGGGGTTAACCTTGCATTTTTAGTTTTGAGTCAAAATTTGACATTTTCTGACAAATTAACCATTGTAAGGGGTTACCCTTGCATTGATAGTGAAATTGGGAAAATTTACATTTTTCTGAAAAATTAAAAAGTGTAAGGGGTTAACCTTACATTTTTAGTAAAATTGGGCAAAATTTAATTTTTCTGAAAAATTAAAAAATTGTAAGGGGTTAACCTTGCATTTTTAGTAAAATTGGGCAAAATTTAAATTTTCTGAAAAAGTAAAAATTGTAAGGGGTTAACCTTGCATTTTTAGTAAAATTGGGCAAAATCAAATTTTTCTGAAAAGTTAAAAAGTGTAAGGGGTTAACCTTGCATCTTTAAATATTTGTGTCCAAATTGGACTTTTTTGAAAAATTAAAAATTGTAAGGGGTTAACCTTGCATTTGTAGTAAAATTGGGCAAAATTTAATTTTTCTGAACAGTTAAAAATTGTAAGGGGTTAACCTTGCATCTTTTCATTTTTGTGTCCAAATTTGACTTTTCTGAAAAATTTAAAATTGTAAGGGGTTAACCTTGCATCTTTTTATTTTTTGGTCAAAATTTGACTTTTCTGAAAAAGTAAAAATTATAAGGGGTTAACCTTGCATTTTTAGTAAAATTGGGCAAAATCAAATTTTCTGAAAAATTAAAAGTTGTTAGGGGTTAACCTTGCATTTTTAGTAAAATTGGGCAAAATCAAATTTTTCTGAAAAAGTAAAAAGTGTAAGGGGTTAACCTTGCATTTTTAGTTTTGGGTCAAAATTTGACATTTTCTGACAAATTAACCATTGTAAGGGGTTACCCTTGCATTGATAGTGAAATTGGGAAAATTTACATTTTTCTGACAAATTAAAAGTTGTAAGGGGTTAACCTTACATTTTTAGTGAAAATGGGAAAATTGAAACTTTTCTGAAAAATAAAAAATTGTAAGGGGTTAAGCTTGCATTTTTAGTGAAATTGGGAAAATTTAAACTTTTTGGAAAAATTAAAAATTGTAAGGGGTTAACCTTGCATTTTTAGTGAAATTGGGAACATTCAAATTTTTCTGAAAAGTTAAAAAGTGTAAGGGGTTAACCTTGCATCTTTAAATATTTGTGTCCAAATTGGACTTTTTTGAAAAATTAAAAATTGTAAGGGGTTAACCTTGCATTTGTAGTAAAATTGGGCAAAATTTAATTTTTCTGAACAGTTAAAAATTGTAAGGGGTTAACCTTGCATCTTTTCATTTTTGTGTCCAAATTTGACTTTTCTGAAAAATTTAAAATTGTAAGGGGTTAACCTTGCATCTTTTTATTTTTTGGTCAAAATTTGACTTTTCTGAAAAAGTAAAAATTATAAGGGGTTAACCTTGCATTTTTAGTAAAATTGGGCAAAATCAAATTTTCTGAAAAATTAAAAGTTGTTAGGGGTTAACCTTGCATTTTTAGTAAAATTGGGCAAAATCAAATTTTTCTGAAAAAGTAAAAAGTGTAAGGGGTTAACCTTGCATTTTTAGTTTTGGGTCAAAATTTGACATTTTCTGACAAATTAACCATTGTAAGGGGTTACCCTTGCATTTATAGTGAAATTGGGAAAATTTACATTTTTCTGAAAAATTAAAAAGTGTAAGGGGTTAACCTTACATTTTTAGTAAAATTGGGCAAAATTTAATTTTTCTGAAAAATTAAAAAATTGTAAGGGGTTAACCTTGCATTTTTAGTAAAATTGGGCAAAATTTAAATTTTCTGAAAAAGTAAAAATTGTAAGGGGTTAACCTTGCATTTTTAGTAAAATTGGGCAAAATTTAAATTTTCTGAAAAAGTAAAAATTGTAAGGGGTTAACCTTGCATTTTTAGTAAAATTGGGCAAAATCAAATTTTTCTGAAGTTAAAAAGTGTAAGGGGTTAACCTTGCATCTTTAAATATTTGTGTCCAAATTGGACTTTTCTGAAAAAGTAAAAATTTTAAGGGGTTAACCTTGCATTTTTAGTAAAATTGGGCAAAATTTAATTTTTCTGAAAAATTAAAAAATTGTAAGGGGTTTACCTTGCATTTTTAGTAAAATTGGGCAAAATCAATTTTTTTCTGAAAAGTAAAAAATTGTAAGGGGTTAACCTTGCATTTTTTTAGTTTTGGGTAAAAATTTGACATTTTCTGACAAATTAAAAATTGTAAGGGGTTAACCTTGCTTTTTTAGTTAATTTGGAAAAATTTACATTTTTCTGAAAAAATTAAAAATTGTAAGGGGTTAACCTTGCATTTTTAGTAAAATTGGGCAAAATTAAAATTTTCTAAAAAAGTAAAAATTGTAAGGGGTTAACCTTGCATTTTCAGTAAAATTGGGCAAAATCAAATTTTTCTGAAAAGTTAAAAATTGTAAGGGGTTAACCTTGCATCTTTAAATATTTGTGTCCAAATTTGACTTTTCTGACAAATTAAAAATTGTAAGGGGTTAACCTTGCATTTTTAGTAAAATTGGGCAAAATCAAATTTTTCTGTAAAATTTAAATTATAAGGGTTAACCTTGCATTTTTAGTAAAATTGGGCAACATTTATTTTTTCTGAAAAATTTAAAATTGTAAGGGGTTAACCTTGCATTTTTTAGTTTTGGTTAAAAATTTGACTTTCCTGACAAATTAAAAAGTGCAAGGGGTTAACCTTGCATTTTTAGTGAAATCAGGAAAATTTTAATTTTTCTGAAAAATTTTAAAATTGTAAGGGGTTAACCTTGCTTTTTTTTATTTTTGGGTCAAAAGTTGACTTTTCTGACAAATTAAAAATTGTAAGGGGTTAACCTTGCTTTTTTTTAGTTTTGGGTCAAAATTTGACTTTTCTGTCCAATTAAAAATTGTAAGGGGTTAACCTTGCATTTTTAGTAAAATTTGGCAAAATTATTTTTTTTCTGAAAATTAAAAATTGTAAGGTGTTAACCTTGCATTTTAAATTTTTGGGTCAAAATGTGACTATTCTGAAAAATTTTAAAATTATAAAGGGTTAACCTTGCATTTTTAGTAAAATTTGGCAAAATTAATTTTTTTCTGAAAAATTAAAAATTTTAAGGGGTTAATTGCATTTTAATTTTTGGGTCAAAATTTGACTTTTCTGACAAATTAAAAATTATAAAGGTTTAACCTTGCATTTTTAGTAAAAATTGGGCACAATTAAAATTTTCTGACAAATTAAAAATTGTAAGGGGTTAACCTTGCATTTCTAATCAAAATGGGCAATTTTTTTCGGAAAAATTTATAATTGTAAGGGGTTTACCTTGCATTCTCATTCAAAATTTGATTCGTAATAATTGCGTAACACAAGTTGTTTAAAAAGCAGACTAGCAGGACAACCACCTTGGAAATAATCTCACAAAGCAAGCTTTAATACATGATATTTCGGCAGTGGGTAAAATGATGCCACACTAGTTACAGTGGAAATAAAACCTTTGAAAAAAACACAAATCAGAAGTCGGTGTCAAGTATATATGACAGTATTACAGTTTCCATGCTGCACACATAACAGATTTGGACATAATTTACAACATAATTACAGGATTAAAAATGCTAATCACCAAAGGTATTTCAAAGAATGTACAAAGCTACATTTTCCTTTAACATATTTCAAACACTTTGTTTTCCTGGTCATTTTTAAGTATCCCACATATTTGTTTCAAAGGTATTAAACTAGTTTTCAGAAATAACAAACTGATCAAAATATCAATATTAGGTTTTGCCCTTTACCGACGTGATCAAAATATGTCACCGATGTGATCAAAATATGTCAATTCGTTCGAAAGCAAAATGAATACACTTTTGAAATGGCCAACTGCGTTATAATACAGCCTCAATATTTTTTTAAGTATTTCATCGGAATAAAATAACAACAGATTTCAAAGTAGGCAGGGACTAGCCTAGCCCCTACTCTGTTCTCCGCCCACAGACACCAAGATGGAAAACACCGAAGTTGGGACTTCAGTTCACCAAACGCCAACTTCACGCATCTGTGCTTCCCCTGACTGACACGTCTTGTTTCTCCACATCCTGAGATTAAGATATCGACAATTTAGTTGTTAAAACAATTTTGTTCGCTCTTTCAGTACAAAACCAAAGATGTTCCAGACAATTTTGAATGCCTTAATAAAGATCTTGTATTGAAGATGTCCCCGGCTATTGGATGTGTATTTAAAGTATGAGGGATCTGAGGCACAACAGTGTTCTTCGGGTTCCGAAATGTTTAACAAATGGGCAAAGATACTGTCCGAAATGTTAATTTCGAGTTGCCATATCGGGTCTTTTATGAACCACATAAACTCACACAGGAGATCTCGTCACATGATGCAACCCAAACTTGCTCATGCTATTTACTTCCCGAGGAATCTTTTATATTGTGCAGATTTTTGTCCAAATGCTATCAAAAGTTCACGTCACGGCGTGTCAATTTTTTTCAATTTTAAACTTTGTGTCAAAAAATTGTTCACTGTCCTTTACACTCAAGTTTTTCTTTTCTGAACAGAACATAAAATTCAAATTTTGTCAATCAGCCTCTCACCTTGTCTGCAGGACTGAACTTGACCAGGTCTGCCAAGTCCTCATTCTCCTTGGTTATCTGCCGGCTCAGCTCTGTGAGGTCGTGATCTTCGTGACCTTGGCTGACATCTGACATGGGTATGGCGACCTTTGACTCTTGTTGCTGCTGCTGCTGAAGGTAGTCCTCCTGCTGCCTGCGCTGCTTCAGCTTTTTCTTCTGCTCCCCTCGAAAGAGTTTCAACCTTGGAGAGGCAGGTTTATCAGAAATGGTGTCAGAAGTGGGATAAGGCATCTTAAGACCAGAAGCCAATTTCGTGCAGCTGCTCTAAGCACAAAAGACCGTTATACTAGGAAATACCTTCTTAGATGGTAACCAGTCACAATTTCAAATTAAATACTACCATTAGGTGAGGAAGATAAAAATCTGTACCTCTCCTTGTTGACTCCGTCCATCTCAGTGGTATTACTTTGAGGGACAGGCTGAGGGGTCAAAGAATCTAGGAATGTCCGTTGTGATGCCAGACTGTTCTCTCGCAGCCTGTAAAATAAAATAAACACTGAGCTTTAAAGCGAATTGACTTTGAAATGTTCCTTGCCTTCCACTTCTGTGTCCCAGGTTCGAATGCCACCCACGCCACAAAGACAGTTCACCAAGCACCCTTGAACACTGTTGCAAAGCCCTTTCTTTCATGCTTCCAGGCAGCAATTACGGCGAACGTGACAAAGGTACATTTACCAAATTGTAACTTTGACGGGGGCTTCTTCTCTGGCAGCAGAATCGTTAGGAAGCCTTTAATGTCCAAATCGAACATACTTTAACTCTGACCTCATGAAATATCACTTGATGTTCTTGAAGTAGAACGTGGATCGATATTGAGCCAGAGTCCCAAAGTCAAGGGCCTAAAAGTTCCTGAAGTGGGAGACGAAGCCGGGGTTGAGAAAACTCTCTCTAGCTTACCTTTGACTTGCCGGTCTAGATCCCTGCGTCATTGTGCTCTGCAGCGGCACATGCCTGCCAACAAACCGTGGCCTCCTCCCTGCCTCATAATCGTCCTCCTCCTCATTATAGACTCCTCCCCCTACCATCTCCCCCGCGTCATAGGGGATGCTGGGAAGGGTGCCCAGTAACCCTGGACGACTGACGTTGAAACTTCCAACGCCTCCCCCTAGTTGAGTGGGTGTGCTTCCTGAACCTGGACCAGGGCCTCCTGGTGGTTAAGCATAAGATGTGAACCGTATTTTCATTTTAAAAATAACAATAATAAAACAACTGAAAAAAAAATATCCCAGCCTTGCAGATGGTACTTACCACTTGTCTTAGCAGCCAACAGTGCCTGCAGGACCTCGTTAATTGTCTTCAGCTGTTTCTGGACGTGACGATTTGCCCGCTCCTGCTTGATCCGCAACCGTGTCAGTTCCTCCTTTATGGAGTTGGTGTCAATAGCATTGATGTGACTTGTCTGATCAGCATGCGGGTGAGTAGCAAGTTGCTCACGGAGTTCCTCTAGAGAATCCTGATTGGTGGCAGAAGTGGGATTTGGTGTCAGAAGTGGGATTAGGTGGGTGAGAGTAGAAGAGAGATGATCTCTACTCCTGGATTGTAATGGTTTGGTACCACTACAACCCTGGGGTAGGGAATTATTGGGGGAAAAAACTCACTGGTAAATAACTTCTTTTTGAATTTTGAAAAAAATAACTTAAATTTCATTGTGGATTGTTTGCAGTCCTTTGCTTTGTGCTAGTCACTTGTTTCTATTCTATTACATTGAGTGATGTTTTCTAGGATACTTGGTTATGTGCATCTTCTAAGATACTTAAATATGCAAGAAAAAAAAACACCCTGCAAAGATCGAGAGAAAATGTTAGTACATACATTAAGTAAAAGAAAGGAATTGTTGTAATCTTGTATGTCCAACAAGACAGTGATCACTTCATGAGCAGTTTTCATGCGAACTTACAAATAACAAAAGCGCTTTAAGCGTTAACATGCAAACCAGCCGAAGCAGAACAAAAATCACAGAAATAAATGCACTTCTCAAAAAAATTAAAGTATGCTATGAACGAGACAAACATGCATTTACAAGTAGTTGCTCAATGCGATCAGTTCTGTGATAAGGATTATGAACTTTTATCAACTGTAAATATTTAAAAACAATTGAGCCTTTTCCAGATACGGTCAGTTCCATTTATATCTTCTCCTGTGATCTATTTCAAAGATGGCAGTCAATAATTAGTGCAGGTTTTGTGCGAAGCATTAGTAAGCATTACCCTCTTCTTTCGGCCATATCCCGCAATATTCAGATGGCCAAACAGGCTCTCCTTCATTTCATCCAGGTCATCCTTATAGGAACAAAGGTCAAAGGTTAAAAAGTGCATGCCCATCACCGTCGCAAAGGTTAATTAGTGATAACGCAAATATATTATTAAGCTTGAATCGTTGCTACCTTTTAAAAGCCAAAATGCAAGACTTCAGAAAGCTAAAATTAAAATAAAAAGTCTGATATTGTTCTTGGTGGGAATTGTTGCCTGTTTTATTAAATTCAGTCTTGAGTAATTTCAGATCATTGCTCTTTGCAGAGGCTCCATTTATTTCTTACCGTAACTTCCAGCAAAGAAACAATGCCAGATACAATTAATGCTCCCGCAACCACAAACAAAAACATGCAGCTTGAAATTTAAAAAAGCGATTTTTGTACAATGCCTGAATAATATATCCTTGTCATCTGGTTGGTGGGTCGTTGATCACATGTCATTGAATTATTCGTCCCAGCGCACGGCACTGCCGCTCGGCAAAAATAGAAGTTCCATTCCAAGGTAAATGGAAGTTCCATTGCACGGTCGCACTTTTGGAGCTCTCACCAATAAGATGACAAGGATTTATTCAGGTGTTGTATAAAACAAATAATGAATGTTTCACATTCTGGCGATGAAAAGAATAATTTCATTCGGCGACAGATGAATGTTCCATTCTAGAGGCGAATATACATTCCACCCGTCACCTCATGAAATTATTCTTACCATTGCACTCATAAATATTCGTTATTTGTAT
>CM057137.1:1495910-1511073 GCA_029964075.1 Patiria pectinifera
TCAGACTACCATTTTAGCAAATTCTCATCCACATAGTTACTGGTGCAGTGCCCATGCATGTAGAACAAAAGGATATTCCAATAGGTTTTTTCCCACGTGCTTCATCTCTTTGGAATTCCTTGCCTGATGCTTGTTTTCCTTCAAACTATGATCTGTCATGTTTCAAGAGGAATCACTCCTTCGGTTTTCCTGAGTACCTGGACTTCTTTGTATTTCTCTTGTAGCCCTGTACCTGGAGTGGTTTCTTGCCTTGTTCAGGGCGAATATGCATACAAAAAACCCTCCTCGGTTTCACTTTTTTTCTGTTCTTCTTTTTAAGTTACTCTCGTCCCTCCCCATCTTTCTTCTCTCCATTACACCGAAGTACATCTTCCCTTTTGCGTACCGCCATAATTGAATACAAGGGCCCATCATGATGTCGCAACGGTGGTAATAGTAGTCTGAACTCAAGTTTGCCCTAAACAATTTAATTACAAGTACATGGGTAAGTGCAATCGTTGGTAACATCCGTGTAGCGTGTTTAGTTGGTAGGCGACACGACACCTTTCGCTTTGATCCACTTCACTTAACAGACGCTATTAAACCGTTAACTGAACGCACGCGCACTGGTTTAACCCACTAAGAATCGATACCGATTTCTTGCGCTTCGATAGTCGATAATCGCGCGCGATCAGTCTCGCGCTTTGCGCCAGAGATACCGTGTTAAGTGGCAAAAACCGAGCTTTTAAGAGATGTCAATCGAGCACACCGCCGGCGATTAGTCGATATCGGTTGATCATCCTCGGGCAGAGAGAGAGGTTTACGCGTGTTTGACACGCTGGATCGTGTCGATCACGCGAGGGATTTTGTTCCGAAGCTGGGAAGACGACCTTGGATTACAAACGATTTACCGTAGGAAACAGGGTTTTTAGGAATGAGTCGCGAAAAAGGTTAAAATTCCTCTCGATAGTACGTGACTTTGCCTCGTGTTTGATAGCCCGTTTATAGCTTAAATGCATTATAAGGAAACCACGAAACTAATATTCTAAACTTCACCCATCAAAACAAAGTTCTTTGCTTTTAAGAACAGACCCATTGCAACTGACGTCGCATCTGAGGACGTGATTTTGTTCCTCTGCTAAACCCATGGGTAGATGCACTGTGCTTTAATTGTTCATGAATTTAAATGACAAAACATGCCCATAGTGAGGGAACCGCAGATTGTTAACGCCAAAGGATTACACCGAGTTGACTGCAACTTCATGCTCCAATTAACTGGAATTGGCTGCCTACTCTCTTCGACAGATTTGCGCAACCCTAGAGGAATTATGCTAATTATGCAAGCATCACAAGCAATATGAATACAAACTCGTCATCACTTAGTTGCTAATGCGGTAACCCATACCTCTAATGAATGTGATGAGCTATTATAATTACGATGGGTGATTAGATTGATTACAAGCGTGCATGTTTATCAAACCGGAATAGTAGTTAAGATTGTCAGTGTGTCACTAGAGGAGATTGTTTAATATGCAAATCGAGCAAAAACGCATGCGCACTGCGTCTTTATGCAAACATCGATTGGTGTGGTGTGAAATTGCAACTTCATTGGAGAAAAAAATGACCCCTGATCATACTGCAAATGTCGCCACTGACTGTGAGTGAAAATGTCGAGGTTGTTTTTTGCATCAGAGAAAAATGGGTCTTGTAACATCGTCATGGCAAATGCAACCCCTGTCCAATTCAATCTCTGGTAATTACATTATGATGGGTTGGTATACTGCCACCAAGCTCCAAGGGTTGTCATGATGTCTCCCATGCATTCTTCGTTTCATTCCCATCATCTTCATTCATACATTTTTCGGTCGCTTGCTTATCAAATTTAGATTTCATACTTTCATTTCTATAGGTCTTTATACAATTGTAGGTTTTATGACATTGGAATTCAGCATGTATCGTCCCATTTGGCGAAGGAGGTCCCCTGTATATCTGATAATCAAGGCAGATGGTCTGTTAAGAAACACTCTTTGAGAAATGAGTTTTTTTTCGTAATTGAATTAACTAACATTATAGCTCGCTAGAGGGAGTGGTTTCACCGACAGACCTATTTCGAGCCAAGGCAGGACAGACCCTTATCAAGATGCTGAATGCATGTTTTGCAATTTTTGTGACGGCCTTTCATTCTTGATTTTCATTCTGTTTCCTTCAAAATTATAGTCCTCAAAAATGAGGTGCTACCTTCGATATCAAGTCATCTGTTGAAAATTCGATTTGGATGGCCGGCTTTGAATTGTGAATTCCCTCGCTTTCACGACGACATTCATCCATGTTCGTTTGGAAGAATTTTTATCAAATTGGAAAACAAATTCCTATTTTGCGTCTTGCGCAGCAGCCTCGCCATAGCTGAAACCCATTCTTTTTTATATTTGATTTAGTGGAATCCTTGAATTTTCTCACTCGGTTGGACAAATTTACTGGCACCGACCTCATCCCGCTCAAGATCTGTCTATAGATCGTGCGGTTTGACACTGTATGATACACTGAGCGGGGTTATTAAAGTGGTATGAATATTTTCAACAATTTATGTTCAATTCTGTCAGCATTTCGATCACAACTCGAACGAAACACTATACGAAAAAAAACCTGTTTACTGTTTGATTGAACAACACCGTGTATTGAAATAAATGCGTTTCAGTGTTGAACCAAGTAAAAAAAAAATTAAACGATAGTTTTAATCATGAACCACGATCTGTTATTAAAAAGGTGTTTGCAATCATTGAATTATGAGACAATCACCGTAGACTCAAATTCCTACCCACATACTTTCCTATTTACAAATTAATTGTCATGGTTTAGAGTTAGCAATCTGAGCAGTACTAAATTAGGCCTACGACTGGTCAAAATGTGCAGCTCGCCGTGCACGTCGAGAAAATTAATCAAATCTCTCAAAACCGAACTCTTGAGACGAAAACACACCGACACTTCAGTGCCCCCACCGAGCACGACGGACCGCGGGCATTGATCTAGGGGCACAACTGTGCGCAGGATTATCTCATCAGCTGGCGACGGAATCGAAATCATACGGGAATAATTAATCATGTGCAGTCATTGGACTGCTAGCAAGCACGACGCCAAATGAGGCAACAAACGGCAATTTCGGCCTCACTTCTCTCTAAAAAATTTGTTTTGCCGATCTTTAAGTGACATCAAGTGGGCTCTTGTATAAAGACAACCACTGCCGTATTTTAAGAAAATCGATAAAAAAAAAATTGATTTACCAGTCATCGACACAAGACATATTTTAAGAAATGAGTTTTACTCCAGCAGTGGAATGACATAATGAGTGTTGACAGCGTTTAATACTACGTACGAGAACGAGTTTATTGCAGTTATCAAAACCGCCTAAATCTCATGCATATATCCCTTGGGGAGTTTCTAAATATTCAGTGCAGCGATCTGCAATTTCAATGCTTCACTTGGTTAATTTCTTTTGAGAGTAAGCATAGAATACCACTAATACATATTTCACACCAGAATGCACAATCTCCATCGCTCTCATCACACGCAGAGTCAGTCTGGTTTCGCTCACAGTTCAGCAGGTACGAGTCCGATCCCATATCAGAACTTGACCCCCCCCCCCAAAAAAAAGACAAACGACGTCTAAAACACAACCCCGATGAGCCACAAAATACACATCTCTAGCTGTGTAATTGATGGAGTCAGCCTTAAAGAGTGACAACCACTCCCTGCACTTTCGACCCTTGCAATTGAAATTATTTTTCCAAACCTTTTTGAAGCGCAAGGCTTCTTTTTCCAGCTCTGATAATTCTGGTTACACGGGGATCACTAAATCCACCAGAAAGCTTCAACATTTCCTGGCCGGCAGCAAGGAGCGAGAGCCCCTTCCACTCAAGTCAAATCCACCGTTGCACATGCGCATCATAACCGATATATCCATGGGCATTAAGGCCTTGTGTCTCAATTGGAACTTTTTTCTTCCTTTTTGTCCTCTTCTAAAGTCTCCTGCATGTTCTAGAGGGTTCACAAGGCAGCACCACTTAAACGCTTTATGGTCTCATGATACTTTGGTTTACATGGCAACGGGAGGCTGATTTTTCAATTGGCCGGAAATCAAAGATGGCCCTCAGCGCAAACGCCCTGGCTCGGTTACCTCAACGCCCCCGCCGGTCGGCCAACACTGGTCCCTGGCGTCGAGGAAAAGAAATGGCTGTCCGGCCAGTTTGCCCACCTCAACTCGCCCTGTATGGCTTTGAGTTGATTCAGCGCATGCACTGAAAACACATGAAAAATCCTCATGTGCACCAACATTCCCAAAAAGAAGCAAATGAACATGATCGCAGGAATCGAGCATATTCTGTCCAGTAAGTTTCTTTGATTCAAAAACGAACATCGAGACAGGATTCAGGAAAGGAACATTGTGGCATCATTCGAAATTTACATTGTTCCCTGGCTCGTAATGACCACTATGTCATTTTGGTATAAATGAGAAGTGCAAAGGACATAGAAGTATACCTAGAAAACTTATAAGCCAGTTTTAAAAGTACTGATTTATATATACATAATAGTTGACCCTCTTGTTTAAACTACACAGATGACAATACGCATTATGTACCAAACACAAGTTGGTAATTGTATAGAGCACGCAAATTCCTAAATGTTTATGCTTTACGGCATAATCTTAATTATGTTATATTTTACAGTCAATTATCGATATTGCTTTTCCAGTAATTCCGTGTCGGAGGCAGGGGTAATCGCATCAAGCAGCATCCGGCGATGTCATTAATGTTGAACCACTCAACAGAAGCAATTAAGTACATCACTGCTGATGCTGCATTGATGAAACTTACGTCGTGTGTCTTGAGAAGGAGGCACGCGGGTAAAACCATCAGCATCACTGGAAAAAAATCAATCTACCAATTACTTGGAAATTGCACGCGCAACTGTCTACCTCCTCATGTTGGTACTTAAGCCCGCTAAGGGGAATATATCGATTTCCTTTCGGTTTGGTAATCACCCCCAAGTGAACAGTCCTGATTTTTCTCTCTCTTTGTTATGCAAATTATACCGGTGCAGTTTTATTTTCTGAAGAAGGTACACGGGAGGATATCTAGCCAACTCGCCGCCTCCAAATGAGCAGCGCTGCCGTTAATTGAGCGAATTTATTAGACGAATGGTGATTATGCAGAAGCAATATATTTCTATCGTTCAGAGAAAAAAATAGCGTTCGAAGAAAAGAAGATATTATTATACAGGTGGTATGGTGCTACTGAAATTATCAAGAAAAATCCTTTTAAGAGCAAAAAAAATGTGATGCTTATAGCGCATTGTACCAAAGATCTCAAAGCGCTTTACAATTATTGATCAGGCCGTGAGAACATTTTTTTTCTGCAGCAGCTCTAGATCAGCCCAATCTGGTCTGTACCCTCACAGGTACCTATTTATACTCCTGGGTGGAGAGAGGCAATTGTAGTAAAGTGTCCTGCCCAAGAACACAAGCACCATGCTCCCCGTCAGGGTTCGAACCTACGTACGGTACCACGGCACATGTAACCGTTACCATTGGTCCACGGCGCTCCACGCGGGTGTGTTAAACTTGTTTTCCTTTGTACTCCCATATTTAACTATGCATTGCTGGTCTCGTTCCAACCACTGCTTTATTGTTGACCAATTCCGGACATTAGACCGCAAGTCGATACGGTCTGGCGTCGCGCCTTAAGAGCGGGTCTGCCCAAATACGAATCAACCTGCAGTTCCGATTTGTAGACAGTCTCTACAGATTTTTTTTTTTTAGAGGGGGCAAGGACTTCCAAAAATCGTTAGGAAAGATCGAGTAATTGAATCAACTGTGACCGATTTAACTAACATCAACGGGTGAATCGCAGACAGGAGGGTATTTTCTTAAGGTGGGCTGTACTCGTAAGATCGATCGCGATTACTTTAGCGATGACCAGCTCGTCCCCGTCATACTCAATGAGATACACTCATACCCCTGATGTGGTTGGGGGAACTGGAAAACTAGTGGTCGAGATGAAAACCAAGGAATATTATCAGTTTGGAGTGGATAATAGTTATTCCAATAGTGAACTGTATCACGAAGAAATATTTTTTTCTCAAGCTACAAAAGTGTGATACTCCTTACCATTTTTGGTATCATTTTTGATTAGTTCAAAGAAGCACCTATCCAATACGTCTGGACGATCGGCGCGAAGAATACTGCGACATAATGCCAGGAACGGGCGGGTTGGGAGTGTTCGTATTGAATTATATAGTATATACGTCCCCAGTGTTTTCACCACATTGATTGACTGATCTTATCCTTCGGAATAATAACGATTTTGTGTGTGGGTGTGTGTGTGATTTAATTCAGTGAACATCCAGTAAGGACATTCGTCAGGAACATTGGTGAGACCCGCATGCGTGCTTCGAAATCAGTTGGAACAATAGCAAAAACGGCATTTTACTTCAGTACGTCACCCCAGTAATTAACTAGACATTCCAGAATGAACCGTCTCGGTCAATACCTCGAGGAATGATCATTGCTAGAATGCCAGGACCCTTGAGTTGTGATTCGCGCTGACCTCCCTTCGATCGATCCAGCCCTATTTCTTCACCGGGAGGTGAATTTATCCTAAACACTACCAACCGATGCTTTCACTGCACCGCCCGAAGCGACCCTGATCATTCCTTCTGATATCCCCGATAACTGATGAAGGAGTTATCAAGGAAACGTGTGCGGGTTTGGATGTCCAAAAGCAGATACAGAGATACAGCCAATTTAGTCCAGTCTTTCTCATGAGATCGTACAACTGCACGCACTATCCGTCCCAGATATGTGATACCTTTGTTTGCCGATGGTACGTTTCACTTGGTTTCGACTGATTTTTTTTTTCTTTTCATTTAAGTCTTGTCTTGAGTTTCGGAAATCTCGATACACTGGCAATTCCTCTGAAGATCCGCCGAACTGCGCACAAAAGGCACGTCCTGTGGTCGAGTCGTAGAGAGGCACAATGTTTTGAAATGGCGGTATTAATCACAGAGCTGCTCATTAAGGTGCGGAACTACCGTATCCCAATAACCCAGCAGATCACCGGTGCCTGGTTGCAATCATCCTGTTTTTTTCCTTTGTTGCCGATTCAGACCATTTATCCCCAGAAAACTACTCCAGAAAGTGCACTGACCAACAAATCAATATATTTCCGAGACAGCGGTAAATTGTGGATAAAAACCAGGATGTAATTAATTTTCGACTGAGGTTTGCCTTACAATGATTCTTAACTCAATCCGCTATTGGTGAATCTTATAAACAGTTTGGAGAAACAAGCTACAGAACGGAGAGCGGAAACGGAGAAAAACACGTACTCAAAATCAAAGAAGATTAAAACACCCGAGACTCAGTAAGGTTGGTCATTTAGCCTAGACGAAGGTGACAACAAAGGTATCCTAACTATGCACCTGTACTTTTCTGTAGTTTGAGCGGAAACAAACAACACGCTGTTAATACCATTTGAGGCAGTGCGGGAGAAGTCAGTATTTGCATAGTATTTAGTACCACGCTTTAGATGTGCTCTATAATTACGATGGGCAACCTTTAAAAGCCTAGTCTGACAAACTGTAAAAGCCTGTAGTCCGCCAATGAGCAACCGAGTCAAAGTCCAAGAAAAAGTACAAATGCAAATATCACACCAACCAATCTTCCGATCCTGAGGTACTCGATTCAATGTACACATGTCCAACATTTTAAAAACATTTCTCCATAACACAGTGATCAATTCCCCTAACTCACCATGTCGGCTCTAAACTGAGCTGCTTTGCATGGCCTTAAACACGTTCCCTCGACAGCATTTAGATGTTTCAAGTACACGCTTAAAAACCAATCATTTCAGCCCACAGAAAAGTCATTTAGTTTGCACAAACATCTTTCCATTGATTGCTTCTTGTGAAGAGCTTTGGGATATGTTATCTTCTTCCATCCACATAGTAAGCCTCATTTATTACCTTCCTAGAGGGTGTGTTTGGATAGAAAGTGCATTTTGGCGGAATGGCCAAAGAATGTTTCTCAATCACTGCCAACAGCCATCAGCCACGGACAACAAAATTCAAGCACTTTTCCGCCTCTCTCAAGTGTAGGGCAAATACAACGCCATGTTTAATTCATTTCTAATTTCAAAAACACATTCATAATCTATCGCCCCCTCTCGGCACTCCATTTTTTTGTTTAACTCAGACTTACTGGTATCAGAAAGTGCTCCGGGGCGAGCCGAGCTGTCCGAACCGATCGCTGACTCCGTCTCAAACCGACCTTCCATTCCCGCGCTTTTTCGACGTGAGATGTCAAGAGTATTGACAATCGCAGCGTTGCACACGGAGGAATACTGTCCTTACCCCGACAACGATTTGAGTAAAAAAAAAAAAAGAGTGAAAGTCAAACACGCAGCAGGCTTCTCTAAACATTTTAAGCTGCAACGCAAACACAACCTTGTCGGCTTTATCAAACCAATTAAACGAAAGCTCTCGCAGCTCCGCGGACAAAGTAAACAACGGCGCGAATTAATTCGCCATTTCTTCGCCAATTTGTTCTGTAATGGGTCGGTGATATCCGGTGAAAACTATCCAAAATGTTACGCTCCGAAGTTACGCGTTGGGGATTTACCGTGATCAAAAATTTAACCTTTTAGCAAACGCATGCGTGGACATGCGCTGTTGTCAAGAAGGACTGAACCGAAAAGCGTTTGGAACTATGTGCGCGCACGCGCGTTTCTACAAGAGAAACTTCAGCACGAGGTGAAATGAGCCCGTGGCTTTAATGCCTGGTGATTAGAGCTTCTCTGCGCGGATGGCCACTTCAAGTTTGTCTGTGTTTGACAGCCAGGTGACAGGTTGCGGTTGCAAAGAACCTCTGGAGTCTTGTGGGAATATGTCACACATGTCACAGAGTGAAGACGTTGTATTAATCAAACGTCAGCCGTGAGGGCGCTGCATGGACAGTGTCACAGAGGGCGTAAACATTTGATACGGTTTAAGACTGATTAGTTTCAGGCTGGGTTGACTCCAAAATGCACATTTAAAGAACTAATTGTACACACGCTGGTCGCCAATAAGACTGGCTCTTTAATTTCCCAGGGGAGGCACGGCAGTTGCTTAATCATCCGAAATGGTTTTCGCTGCCGACGTTTCCCTGACGTGTATATAGGTAATTATTGGAAAGCGCTTGCAAGATTACGTTCTTTAGCTTCATTGTTAAAAGGAATTACGGATAAGCGCCATATCACGTCTCCTTCAGTCCATATCTTCTGTGTAAAGTTCAGTTCAAAAGAAAAATCCCGATTTCTCCTTAAACTGCAAACGTCTGTCTTCAAAGTTTTGTACGGGGAGATTGTAAATTTCCAAATGGGCAAAACGCACACAACGCTTTTTGTAGGAGCTATGTTTTCCACGTCTTATCTTGATATTTTAAAAGTAGTGTTAAGGGTCGCAAGAGTTTGTTATGACGTCACTTTGTTTTTATAAAAGATCGACACTTCTCTTATGACCGTTTACTTCGGGCAAAGTTTAATGTTCCGATCTAATAACATGAAGTATGTTTGACGACTCACATTAATACATTGACAGGATCGTGTTGAAAGCTCATATCCTGCGGCTAATAGCAATAACGGTTTTAATGCTACAATCTGAGACTATGCGTGATGATGTCTTCTAAATGACATTCTCACGATTTTGTTTTTAATTTTCAATCCACAAGGGTCTGCCGCCACGTGCTTATCCGATTAGCGAATGTCAAATTATCTCTGTCTGGTTTGGAAAGTGCCTTTACCACTTAAAGGTTGTTCAGAACCCCAGAGAGATGATGTAGTTTCTTCAAACAAAACAATTTGAGATGAAGTAATTTAATGATTGAAAACCCTCTCAAGCAGCCTCCTCATTTCAGATCGTGATCAGAAAGTGATTATACTTTCCGACAAGTGGCAATTGTGGCGACAAAATACCACAAGTGCATTGCGATGATCATCGTTGTGCAGAAAATCGCGAAGTAGCACTCACGTACATACCAGTAAAAACTAGCAACCGGCATCTAAAGTTGAACGCCTTCTAGAACAACACTTTGCGTCAAAACTGTAGAGTATTTTCAGTTGGGTTTCTCGTTGTGGACACTTGATGTATTGAATTTATTAAATGTGCTGGTGTTGGCCCGTTTGTTTATTAAATCAACAAGAAATAAGAGAAAAAAGATGAGTGCTAGTTTGTGAAACCAAAAAAGCTGCGAAACTATAAATTTTGTTCTCACGAAGTAGTACAACACTACTTGAGTGCTATATCGTGAAAACGGAGGTCAGCGCGCGCGCGCTCAAACAAGGAGAGTGCTACTTCGTGAAAACGTTTTTGTTCGCATTTGAGCACAGTGCGCATCAGGCATTACAATGGAAAATGGAACTTTAGTACTACTTCGTGAAAACAAAAATTGTCACTTCTCGCAAGAGTTGCCATGGAAAATTAGCGTAATTATTAAAGTGAAGCTCTTGAAGCTTTGGAACCTTAATGCAGTGTTAGGCCTTGATGAGTAATGTTTAAAAATTTAACAAAAACCCGTGAAAACCTAAATATGGTTAAACACGTGAAGTGTTATACTTTGTGGTGTCGGTGCACTGTCTTACATGTAGTATACTTTCCATATAATTCTAAAAAAATGTTTACTTATTAAGTCAAATATTTTTTTTGACAAGAGTACATTTCTTTAAGAGTATGAATACTATTAGGCAATTTATCACTCGTGGATCATGTATTGTCACCCACAGGAAGCGTGCAGTAATGGCAGAAGAGTTTTCCTGTTATCAGTGACGAACATACCTTTCAACACGTTGTACTATCAACAAGACGAATGCAGCGAAAGGGTAAGTGGCCAGTCACGTTCCTCATTTGTCATGTACCATTAGAACTCTCAACATTCACACGACTTTCTTTAATAGGTAAAGAAAGGTGTTCTTTTAAGTGTATAAATCAAGCGCTTTTCCTGAAGTTTATTTCAATTATCAGTAATCAATCTGAGCATGATGTCATTTTTTTTAATTCACTTTGAAATTTGATATCAGATTAAAAAAAAAAACTACATTAATTGTTGTGGATAACCACCTCTGCACAACAGATTAAATTAAATCCAAATTGTAGCCATCTTTCAATGAGTAATTTTGAGCGAATAGAGATGAAAACATTTTGGCAGTCACTGACATCTGTATAAGGCAGTATTTTCAATCAAACTTTTCCCGAAAGTACCTTACAAACAGACAAGCAGACTGACTGACGCTTTACAGACACGGGTATTAGTATTCTAACGATTGACAAGAAACGACGAAAAATGCGACAACGATAAGAAATTCCTGACGGACTAATGTTCATATAACTGAACACACAGAGACCACTGCACTCGTTTTCCAACATAAAGAAACGAGTGTCGAGTGAAAAGCAAACACAATTCACGAAACCCACGTCCATTTACACAAAGTGAAACAAAGTACATACCAGGCTTCACCGCACACGATCCTGACCACGGGGCGGCTACAAATCACAAACCAAACGAGGTAAGGAGAAGACGCGTTCACTAACTAATCGCGATGTTCCATCTTAGTCGTGGAGTAGAATGACATCTCCGGAATCTGTTCCAATCCCAACGGCATTATCGTTGATACTTTTCTTTCCCAGCCGTTCGCCGTTGGCCTTTTCTCCCTTTTTTCGCCACGAGTGTACAGCGATAGACTAACCGACGCTGCTAGGATCGTATTTAGACTGTGCGAGATCGCCTTAGATTCTGTCGCGGTCCACGATCACTCCGGACTTGATATGCCAGCGACGATACCACGCTACCAAATGCCGCGCCGTCACGTGACCGTATACCTGTTCGCGCGATCGGCGTGCATTACGCGCTGCGTGAATCATTGCTATCGTAGGTAGATAGATGAAAACCTCTGTGATGCGCCATGTAGTCTTTTATGGCGGGAATTAGCGACAGAGGGATGCGTGTATTTGTTCTTGTCTCGCGGAAATATTAATATATTGCTGCGGGGCTGGCCGGATACAAGCTCGAGTTGTCTGGTATGTTGATATCAGACCGAGTTTTTGTTTATAAGGATGTCGGATGCATAACTCACTGTTGTATACGCATTCTGTGCCATCATGCAAACATACCAAAGGGGAAAATGGAAATGGTACGGATGGTAGTCAAGCCTTAATGTCTTGTCAATAAAGTCGGTTGCGGTGGCTCATGAAAACTTCGTAAAGATTAATTTCCGGTTCTCAAACTTTTCAAGTTGCAACAAATAAATATCCCATTTCATTAGAAATCTGTTTTCAATGACAAATTAAATTAGAAGTTCTTAAATTGTAAATGACTACTGAAATACTGTTCACAAGGAATAAAGTCATTCTGGTGGTTAGTGTCAGCTCTTTAATGGTCACCAGATTCGATCCACAAAAAGTTAAACCAATTCAAGCAATAATCCTGTGATTTTTGTTTTACAATGGTTTAGCAAACAAGTGGCAGTTTTGTGTTTCAATCACCCACGACTGCCAGAATTTGTATTTCTATCACTTAACAGCATCCTTGAACAAATATACTGACAAAATGGGGAACCACCCACATAGGGCTGGATAGCTCAGTTGGCAGAATGCTGGAACGGCAATTCGGAGGTCGCAGGTTCATACCCCTTCTCCAGTCAATTTCGTTGTTCAACTTTAAAATTACCCTTTTACGATGCAGTGTATTTCAGGCAATTGAATCCGACTCGTAACTAAAAACTAAAACAAGCCTTAATGCATTTAATTCAGCGAATGTGCCAGTACGGTGCCAGACGCGCCGTGCAGAATGACACTTGTCGCTGCGTAAAGAGAGAGTCGGGCTGTACCAATCGATAACCGTGTGTTGGGCAAATCCAATAACTCAGATCACAGGTGTCTGTGTAATGTGGCTGTTACCAAAAAGCATCGGGATTCTGTTGGTTTTAAGTGGATCAATACGATGTGTGGACAGCGACAGCTCTTGGTCTGTGAAGTAAATTGGGGCTTTACAGTTGGTCAAATATAACCGATGCTTCGTGAGCCATCATGGTGGCTGAATTAGATATGACCAGAAATGATAATCTGATGTAGCGAGATCAGATGGAAGTATTAGATTTCATCAAGTGTAAATGATATAAAGTTATGAAACTGAAATTTGGCTTGCTACCGAGAGAGCTATTTGTTCAGTAATGACAGTTGTACAGATCACAGTATGTAATACATGTATATGATTAGATAATTTTATGTTAAAACTTGCAGTAGTGCTAATAAAGAACATGATCATCGCACTCTCACAGGCACCGTATTTTCTTTTTTTGCCACCATGATAGGTAAGATGGAAGTATTTTTTTCCGAATTTGTGTCCACTTAACTGAGTTCGGGGAATTTGGTTTTGGAGTTAAGAAAACAAAATCACCCTTCTTGCGACTTTCAGCCCGCGGGATACCAAGGTCTACGGTGCCTGTGTATTTTTTTAAGGTGCACCATCAAACTCCAATGTCCCTGTAGAAATCGCACAGCGGATTTTTGGCGCGTTAATGACCGGTAATTGGCGCGCTTCCCTCGGCGGGAAAAGCCTGGGATTAGCACGGTCAGAGTAGGAGGGATTACCAGCTGTTTACCTGTGGTCGCAAGGGGCGCCCCAGGTACGTAAACCGGGCGTTAGTTCGTAATTGGGTGCTCTTGGGTAATCACACCTTTTTTGCTTCAAGGTTTGTGTCTTTTCATGGCTCTTGTTTTACCCAGGTGTGTCTGTTCTTACAACACGGAGATGGTGCAGGTTAAGTTTCAAGGCATCCATTAGTCTCGAGTGACTGCACGCTCGAAAAACAACGCGGCTCTTAAACAAAATAAGAAATAATTAATTTAGTTTGCTTGATTGATTGTGCCTTTCAGCTGCCGAGAACTTAAAGTGCATCGACCAGAAAAAATGCTCAGAGCGAAAGTGCTAAGTTGTGGAAGACTATCAGTAACATCCACTGAGATTTGATGAGAACTTAAAAAGTAAACAAACACAACTTCAGGCTCGCAATATATAAAACAAATTAACTTTTGTCAAATTCTTTTTTAATGAATATGTGATGGTTATAAAAAGACACCCCCGTTATTTTTTGGTTCAACCTTATTTACATGTAAATTCAAATTAACCTAGCGCCCCAACGTCTGATATCGGGTGGTAGCTCATTCGTTATTTCCCGAAGACCTGAAGTAACATCACTTCATGTAAATCTTTTCTTCACATATACAGATACGGAATAAATTCGCTGCTGCATGTATACCACAACTCAAGAGCTTCCGATCCCAAATTTCACGAGTGTCACAAATACAAAAAATATGCCATTTTACCCACGTCCACCTTCAGTTAGGCACCATGCATGCAATTTGCTGAACAAAAATCTGTGTTGTTGAAATAGGTAACCGACTAATCACTGTATAGGGCAGCGCAGCGCGGCATTACGTCATCCAGTGAAAAAACACCAATTCATTTGCACACCAGTTTTCACCAGTTGCGATGAGTTACCGTTCAACACCCCAAACCCATGAACCATTGAGTTTTAAGTAAATAGGTCTGGGAACTAGACAAAGGCAACGTAGGAAGCTCCCGGATGTTCGCGCTCGCCTATATTGACGATGGTTAGTTCGCATTGTATTGTGTGTCGAGCAAGGTTATTTGTTAAGCGAAAAATCCCCTAGCAGTTCAAAAAAAATCCCTGCAGGTTCTTTTCGCAAGGCTGCTCAGTATAACTTAAGGTGGATTTGACTTATTTTCCCGCCATTTTTTGTTGCCTGGAGCCGTCTGCTACTTTCTCACCTTCTGCACTTGATATGTAACCAGGCGTTAAAGCGTAGAAGTATCCACTCAGCCACGCCTCACTGATATGTAAACCACACGGTGCACGTGAGTGTAATACGATCGCAGAGACGAAGATAAAGGGGGCACTTCTCCCGATTCGGTCCGGGTATTTTGTGTTCTGCTTCAGTGATCTTCACAACTTCACACCAAGTTGCAATATACATGCAATTCTGTTCATTGGCGGCTCAAGAATGTGTACACATCATTAGAGACTCGGGTCAAGTGTATGCCATAATTATTAAAATGAATTGATGCGCATTACCGTTC
>CM057137.1:1511573-1696410 GCA_029964075.1 Patiria pectinifera
TGTTAATATTTTAAGTTAACAATTTTTTTTTTTTTCTTTATTACAAACTCCAGAGAGCTTCTAAAGTTCAAACATTTTCGGGTTGTTGAATCACAGCAAATCTTCCCCCACATGTTTGAAAAATGGGAGAACCCCTGGCGACGAAACAAAATAAAATTAATTTTGAAATGTATGTATCGATTGAATATGTTCAATGCTTGAATTTTTTTTTTATTTTTTTTTTGAAGAACACGCATGGGCATGCAGAACTGAAATGAAAAAAAAAAATTACAAAATAAAATTATTTCCCTACCTACCTACCTGGATTTTTTTCAGGCCGTTATCGTAAACACACCATTTATTTTGTTTGGCCTCAGCTACCAGACCAGTAAATTTGTGTCATTTTTTCACGAACTGTTTGACATGTACCAGTCTAGTCTTAGGCTTCAAATTGAAATCACTTGGCTTCACTCTCACGTATTCTCAGGTGCAAAATATTAAAGAAAAGTCTCCTTTAAAAATTGAATTGAGACTTCAAACTTGGCTGGGGAAATACTAAAAACCTTGTCTTTGCCTAATGAACATTTTCGAGAATTTTGCTAAAGAGTGAAAAAAGTTGGCCTGAATTAGTTGTGCAAGTTTTTCTGCACTCAAGGTCCAAGTCTGGTATTTAATGTACACAATAATTGTAGGCTATTCTTTATAGTCTATATTACTGTACAAAGTTGTAGGCCAACAGTCATACACAATGTTCACAAAACGATTTATTTTATGTCTCATGTTTCTCAACATTCTCCACAAAAATACTACAAGTCGTAACGTGTGTTTGGGTTGTTGTGATCAAGGCCAGATTATTTTACCAGATTTTGTTTCTGTTCTTGACCATTTATTGTGAGAAATTTAAACTTTTGATCCTACTCACCATTTTGTTTCTCCGTGTTGTAGTTTTACCAGATGCCCTTCGCCACACTCACGCTGTGCTTGACGGATAACCAGGCTGAGCGAGACAAAGCCACATCATTCAGTAAGTATCGCTTATCGATGAATGATTATCAGTAGTCTATCATTATCAGTTCTTGGTCACAACGAGTGTTTAAACTTATCGTGATGCCGAGTTCCGTTATGGCTTTTGTGTGCAGTTTCAACGTCCCGTCTTCAGCTCGTATGTGTTCATTTAACACTCCACACAGCTCGGAAATTTCCAATTTTGCGTCGCTCGTTTCAGCAAATTTGCACTGGTTTTTGCTACCACTCTCCCACGAAAAAAAGTTCACACATTACTACTCCAATTAGTAAACTTCTCTTTGGTCGACTACATGTAAACCTTTCATAAATTCGACATGCTCAAAACCACGCACGAGAACCGTCATAGCATACATCTTGTTCCAACCACTATGCTCCAACTGTACTGTGCATGTGCAACATGGCGTCTGAGTAGTACTTTTGAGAACAACTTGGACAACTGCCAAAATTCCAGGACGCGCGCGTCGACATTCCGGAGATTGCTACTCTCTTGGCACATCATTCCATTCTCTTTATTTGACTGGAAAATACAGGCGCCTAACATTCCATTCATCTTTCCCCGCTATATTCAATTGCTCTTTTTTGGGGTTGGCTCTCGGCAAAATAATTGGGGAGCAATATTAAAACTTTCCCACAGTTTCTCTGATGGTAACTGGGGCACGATTTGATTTTCTAACCATGGGATCCTGCCTAAATGTTGGCTGCGCTGGAAACCAGTCGCATGTGATATAAATAGCATTACATTTTGGCTGGTATCCTGTTTTTGCTAATCAACTATTTTCAATGCTTAGCAAATCTCTGCAATACCATAAATTCCTAACTTACACTTTTTTTTTCTCCAACCAGGAATGGGCTCGGAGGTACTGGGGAACCTCCTGGGGCAGCTCACCATGGGTCTGTCGCTGGCGCTGTACCAGCTGCGACTGAGTACGATTCCTCAGTGCCGAGACTTCAACGACACATCCACACTAGCGCCCGAGGAAACAGAAGTTAAAGTGAGATAATAATCAATTATGTAAATCATATTAATTTCATAAATATAATTTTAAAATTTTCAAAAGAGACCCTTAGCTTTACTCAATGCTTCTTTCTTACGCCGTTGCTGCGCTGTCCATTGTACCTTAACATTGCTTTTACTTCTTAGGTTCAAACTTTTTTTCCCTAACCTGGTCTTACTGACTGTTCACTTCAGCATTTTTTGTTTGTTTTAGGATCAAGGCTATCTGATTGGAGCAGCAAATCTTTTACATACTTGGATGTGTTCTTACACAAAATTGATATTCCTCTCAATGGGTTCACAGTTCGCATTTTTTTATCTTTTAGGATCAAGGACATCTGGTAGGACCAACAATCCTTTGCATATTTCGAAATGTCCTGATATTCCTCTAATTGGTTCACTGTTCGCATTTTTCTTATCTTTCAGGATCAAGGGTATCTGGTAGGTGCAGCCGTCCTTTGCTGCCAGTTTCTCATCTGCGCCATGTGTGTCATTTTTGGAACCAAAGAAGTCATGTGTAAGTATAACAGGCGACCGTTTCAATGCGAAAATGGGAATTTGGGCATTGAGTGACTGAATTTGAATGAATGCTATTGGCTATAGCGCCACCACTCGGTCGCTCTCAATAAGTCCTTGCCATGACTTACTTAACCATAAAAACTACTTTTTGATTTTCATTTCTTAGCTCAGAAGAGACAGACCAAGTACGAGGAGTCATTCGGCCAAGCTCTGAAGAAGGTCGTGACCTTTGGCCCCTGGCTCAAACACATCGCTTTCCTCATCCCGTTCGTCTTGGCCGTCAATGTACGTAAAGATTTTTTGTCAAGTAATTTTCTCGCTGTACAACTTCATGTTCATTCTCACAGGTGACTTTCGCATTTACGAAATAACAACTACGGTTTCTGCTTATTGTTTGGGATCGAGCAGGCAATGCAGGGAAATTTCGTTCTGTACTCGCTCCACACCCTGGGAATGAGGACCTACCAGCCAGCAATCTTCCTCATCTTGGTAAGTGTTTTCCCTTTTTTTCTCAAATAGCCTTATAATACAAAAACGTACACGGCCAAAGAGGGCGCTATTGAATGGGCCTTTCAATAGCCAATTTGCGACATGGAAATGTGCGCAACCTGGGAAAACATGAAGGACCAAAGAAAAAAATACCAAGAATAGGCAGTCATATTTGTTTGCCCAATGTCACTAATGGACGGCTCGGGACCCTTAATTAAAAACCACTCCTCGCCAGGGTTCGACCTTTATTTTTTTTCCCACTAGCCAGCCGGGCTACTGAAACAGACTCTTAACTAGCCCGCGGGCATTTGTTTTGTGTTTGTTTTGGGTTTTTTTTAGCTCAAATACAAACTGGCGTACTTTCAGGCTCATTTCTGAGGCAACTTTATCAGCGTTTTCAAAACAGATCTTACCCTTTTAAACACCAGAAACAAATTGATACAAGTTTGCTTTCTGGATTTAATGATTTATTTCTCCCTGTCCTTTCATCTTTGCCGTATCCCAAAAAGTTTTTGACTCGCCAGCCGGGCTACTTAAGAAATAGTTTGACTAGCCCGCCGCTGTTTCGACTAGCATTTGGCTAGCGGGCTACCGCTATTTCGAACCCTGCTCATCGCTGAATGATATACAAACCAGTATCGCGTGCCTTGAGTGTAGTTCCACTGTTCCAGTTTATTATCTCGTCATTCATATCTCTCCGCAGCTGTCGGCTTTTCTGTTGATGCCGGTTTGGCGCAAGTGTTTGAAGAAATTCGGCAAGAAGCTGACGTTGTTTATAGGCTTACTGGTAAGCTAATCAATCAAATGGCTTAGCCTTTGGATCGAAGTAGTCGCTCTTAACCCCTTTTACATTTGAGAGAAGTCTGGAATTGGCGTTAACCAGTTTTGAGACCATGACACTGTTCAATGTTTCGTGGATGACTAATCATATAATTCACACAAAAAAAATATGAAATATGTTTTACATATGCATGCCAAATATTAGTTATGAACTATGTTAAATGGACATCTGCAGTAAGCTTAACGGTTCTTTTCTACCTCTACACCTCATTATTTGGTTACTTTTTGAAAGGTTGGTAATTTTTCCTTTTTTCCTTTAATATTTCAGCCTTCGGTTCCACTGCTCGTGTGCTGGGGGATGGTCCCGTATGGTATGACGTGGGTCCAGTACATCATGGCCATTCTTATGGGAAATGTCATTGCTATTGTACAGCTAGTACCCTGGTAAGTTAAAAAAAAATGGGTAGAAATCACTCAAATCACGCAAAAAAAAGTGAGGGCCGTACTTTTTGATCCTAGCACGGGATCTTTCTAAAAAGTAAAGCGACAAGCAAATAAGCGAAAGACTCGGATTATTCATATAAACGGCAAAATATCTTTATAAAATACACAAATTAGGCAAGGGCGGATCGGGGGTACCGGGGTCATGCCACCTCCCCCGAAAAAAACACCCCAATCTTTTATTTGTTTTAAGTGATTTTGCCATAAACGCAGGCACTGCATCTTCCCCTCAAAAAAAATGGTTTAAGTAGTGACAAATTGCCTCAGATCGCACCACAGAGCATCTGGAGACTGGAATCCATTTTCCCCGAATCCCATGCCGTATTCTTTTGGACCCACTTGTTGGGTCCCATTTGGCCTCCCCCCCCCCAAAAAAAAGTTGGTGTTCTGGATCCGCCCTTGATTACAGAGCGAACCGAAAACAGGGAATCAAGTAGTTCTTGACAGATACAAAGCTAACTTACTTTATAAGAAAAAGATAAGGTACTGTAAACTGCTTACCGACTGGTCTGACATGACATTGGCATACACCGAACGGTAAAAGTTAGAAGACTTGACGAGGTGATACCAGCAGAATCTGCTTTGGGAAGTATCCTGTTATCGGCACGTCATGTCCTTTAAAATATTACGGTTTATTCAATGATATCTGTCCATTGTTAGGAGTATGGTACCTGATGTAATCGACGATTTCTTACTGAAGAAGAAGAGAGGGTACGAGACCATCTTCTATACATTCTACATCATGATCGTCAAGCTCGTGTCGGGATTATGCATCGCCATTACGACGATCGTTCTCGGGTTAGTATTGAACTCAGCTGATGTGTTTCAATTTTAGTGCAGTTTTTTTTTAATAGCCAAAACGCTGCTGGTTTGTGTCACTATAAGAATGCTATAAAAGCTGAAACTTATATATCTTTACATAATCTTTTCGAAATTAATGAACAAATGCTTATTTACTGACAACACAGTGTGACAAAATTCTGCAGCCACTTTTTGTTACGGGATAACTGTACATTTCTATTAAAGTGAATCGGTATAATTTGGTGGTTTCTTAAAGAGTCGTCGAGTTTAAGCCAGGGGTGTGTGACGTCACGGAAGAGGTCAGATTCGCCCTACGGCTGTTGATCACGTGCATACCGGGCGGCTGCATTCTGATTGGTCTCTTCTTCCTCTACCTTTATCCAATCACGGAAGAGATCCGCAAACAGAACCAGACCATTCTCGAGATTTGGAGGTCAGTTAACCAGACAGCCCAACTATTCATTTGAGAGACTCTGCCCAACTTTTCAGCCCAAATTCCAACAAAAATTTCATAGAAATTCCATAGAAATTCCATCAAAAATTTCGAACTTTTTGTTTGTTTCTCTCTTCAGGGATGCTGGTGACGAGAAGAGACGACACACAATGAAGCGCTCAACGGAGCAGCGGTTCCGATCGAGGTCGATAAGAACGCCAACTATGAGTTTCGCTTAATTGCAGTAACCATTCAAATCTGACGTGTAGATGATGCAAAAAAGTTAACTTGGCAGACATTTTTTTCGATTTTCAACACTTCATTGAGCGCAAAATGGACAAAATTGGTCAGACAGTCAATAAGAACTCAATACCAGCAAAATATTATCCTTTCAAATTTTATTAATAAAAAAAGGTATACAATGTATTTCTATTAAAACCAATTACAAAATGTGGATCGAAGAACATTCTTAATGGGCTGAATCTTCGTACAACATAAAAAAAAATGCAAAAAAAACATTTGTGTTTATTGGAATGCTCATGTTGTTTTTGTTTAATTCATTTCAAATATAGTAAAAACAAGAACTAAACATAGCAACAATACAGGAAACGGACCATAATGTGAATAAAAGCCAAAGAATTTACACGTCATTTTGATGAACATTGCTCGAAATAGAATTGCTTTGCTTAAAAAATACAAGAGGTTTAAGAATGTAAATAATCTTGAAACATTCCGTTTTGTTTAAAGTTTATTCAACGTTTTGTCATGCTTGGCTTTGAGCCGAATGAAATAGTATTTAAAATGTGAACTGTAAATACATAAAACGTTTTGTATGTCTCATTGTCTTGTTAATAATAAAGTGGGCAATTAATTCGCGTCGTGAATTTATGAATTAGTATTACTAAACAATGTAATTTTTCTTTGTAGCCGAACAACTTAAGAAATCTTTATTCTGTACAGAAAAGTTGATGCGAAGTAATGCTGCCGTGGTTCAAAGTATTGTTTCCAATGCTGAAAGAATAAATTCTTTTCCATTAAAGTATATCAATTTCAGCGCCCTATAGCATTACGTGAAAAAAAACAACTGTTTTGTTACACAAAACGATTTTAAACAAATGAAATCTCTTATGATTCTCGTTTGTAGGAGCAGAACACATTTTCGTGGGGGCATTTTAAGATTCCAGAATTGAATTTCTTTGGTGTAGAACGTACTCTGTTTCTTTGTCAGCATTTTACAATTGCATATACATACTTTATTGATAAGGTTTTATATAAACACACGCGATTATTTGAGGCTCCCAATCTCGAATAAAGAAAATTAAATACTTTCACCATTTTCTCTGAATTTTTTCTTTCTTTAATTTACTGATAAATCAGTCTGCTTTGAATAATAGCTTGTTCATACTTTAAGAGTGAACTCGGAGTTGAATTTTAAGGGGCGAAGCATCCCTTACACCCAACTTTCACATAGCTCACTTCAACCTTAATGATTTCAATTTACTTAACTAATTGCTATCCTTGCAGAAGTATTTTTATTTGAGCCCCGTTGAAGTATTCAAAGCGCCCTCGTTGAGCATGCTACCCCATACATTCAATTATGATGACAATGTTTTATAGAGGGAAGCAGTTCGTGTATAATCCCCTCGAACAATTTTGGTGTCAGCGGTGGGATCGACTCGTCCGTGACTACAACCGCTTGTATTTCCCAACGACAGAGTTGCAGGTCGGGCAAGAATGAATGACATCCTGACAGGAATCCACGAAGAATGGGATCAGACAGCAACCGAGGAATCCACTACAGGAAACCAACAAAAAAAAATGCGAAATTTAATATCTCCACTGCTGGACGAAGAATAACATTCAACTCCCTGACAGGTATCCAGCTCAATGCTAACGTTTCGCCATCAGCGGCTCATTCAAAGACAACCATCTCTGCCCACTTCTGAGTGGGGAGAAACAAATCAGTGCTAAAGTGTCTTGACCAAGAACACACAACTGGGCAACAAGCTGGACCCTAACCCCAAAATACAAGAATCAGAAAAAAAGAATCAAGTGTTGAAGTCAAGGTAACCTCGATGGATCACAAAACATCACAAGTCCATCACAAGTCAGTCACAAGCCAACCAGTCCCAAGTCAACTCACACGTCATTCACAGCTATTCATCCAGCGACTGACTTGTGAACAAACTTGTCATTTACTCGTGACCACACCACTAGAAGCACCTTTGATTTATTTATTTATCCAGACCACAATGCTTTGACACTTCGCATATGTCTCGTTTTCTATCTTCTCCGAAAGATTTGCCTTCCAAAAATCCAAATGGTCAAAAATAAGACTTTTTACACAGGCCTACCCGAAGAAGCAAATTACGAGGCAGACGATCCAGGTGAGGGCGCCGGGTGTGTAGGTCGTCCTGGTCACGATATTGTGATGACAAGCTGGGCAGGTCACCTGCGTGGAATACTCGGTCATTCCTGATCGAAAAAAAAAAGAATCGATTCTCTGAGCCACAACATGTGCATTCTTTACGTACTTGAAATTTGTATCGATTCTCTTGTACTTGGGAAAAAATCGACTATCTGAGCCATAACAAAATACATGTAACAAGACTTATGAATAATACATAATTATACTAAACAGCATCGCAGACACAAAACTGCTTTAATCTTAAGTCATTTCATTAAAGGAGACACAAACTCTACACTGACTGGCTTGCAACGCACAGGTATACTGAGGCAACCTTTCGGCATCTTTGCTCCCCCATGATGCCCGCATGCGTAGGCCTATACTTGTTTTCTTCAAAGTTTGAGCGTAAGCATAGATATCAGATATCAGTACGAGCATTGGCTCAACGGGTGACACTCTTACCGCATGGTGTCGTGATGATGGTCGTTGGTGCGGGCTGGACGTAGTGGACAGCCACGGCCGGAGGTTGGGCACCGATCATGGGCGTGGTTTCCCCAGGAGGAGGGTATTTATCAGGTGGTGGTTCCATTTCTGAATTGCCGAGATTTTACTCTATATCTGCCCGTAAAATTATACAAAATGTGTTGAAAATGTTATAAATTATTTTTTAAACTATCAATTACATGCATTGTTTAAAATAATTATCAAGAAAAAAAGTATAGCATAAAAAAAATAGAAATATGCCTATATGAAGTAAAGCTGTTAGTGTCATTTTGGCAGAAGTTCATAATTTTCCACCCAACAGGCATGTCAAAATGGAAAGAATACATAATACTCACACAAAAGGTCTCAATTAATGTAATGTCGTAGATATCATGAAGGTTTAGATTCGCCAAACACAGTGAGCCGGAGATTTATGTATATTAACTGTTTTCGATAATGTCAGACGAAGAAGAAAGAAAATAGAGCTGCCTATTATCCTAGGAAGTTGAACAAAATTAGCCCGATGTGCGTCAATAATTATCATGTGCCCGATATGAAGAGGTTGCGAACCAGTCGATGAAAAAGTTGTAAAATTGCCAACCAAACCCTAATTTGGTTCAAGGAAAAAAGCTCGGGACGAGGCAAGCGCAAGGTCCATGGAGATAAACACAATTTGGTAACAACAAAGTAATTGAAATGTATGTAGTAAATAACACTATAAAATGAATATGACAGAAGGGGTGGAGGGGGGTTGTATGCTTTGCATCGCGAAACAGTACATGTACATCATGATGTACATGTACGTGTACATGTACGTCATTTTGGCGCGCTGAATACTCTGCGCTGTGCCGTTACAAGTTGTCAGTTTTGGTGGACTGTTTTTAAATGCTGTGCCGTTACAAGTTGTCAGTTTTGGTGGACTGTTTTTAAATTGGACAAATAAGGGATGAAAAGATCCATCATCTTCAGTAAACAGTACACCAAAACTGACAACTTGTAACGACACAGCGCAGCGTATTCAACGCGCCAAAATGACATACAGTACATGTACTGTTTCGCGATGCAAAGCACACAACCTCCCCTCCATCCCAAATGGTCGAGCCGAATGTAGAGTTGATGACCTGCTGAGGTCACGCGAACTCGTGAAGATCAGCGCACGTCACGCGCAACGTACGTAAACACACATGAACATGACCGCGCGCTGTATTCGTCGGATCGGCAACGCGAGGTTGGAGAGTAAAAACTCAGATTTTCCACCAAAAAATTCTCCCATGATCCAAATGTCAATCGTTCTACAGCATTTCAGAGTTAAAGATCAACCAGCTAAACTATTTTTGGTGGATTTGTGTTTCAGAAAGTGGAATTTCAGACAAAGGTATTTTCGTCTATCAATTAAAGGGCATTTCCAAAAGCCATACGTGCTGACCCCCGAAAAAAAGACCATGCTAGAAGGCTGACGGAGAGAAGCCTTCTAATTCTAGAAGTAGTGCCAGACGCCTCGGACTCAATTATGTCTTAGCTAGCTGATCGGCGTGACCACCCTGTATGCGGCGCGCGCGGCGAGCGTCCTAACGATAGTTGAGCCGCACTATAGTTTGGACAGTCCCATTAAAGTTGGAACCGCTGCTACAGTTGGGGCGTATCACTACGCTCCATCGATTAACTAACTAGCATAGTCCCGGTAGGTCTACATCTACATCTAAGTAGATACTGGACAGGACCAGTTGGTATCTTCGTCCAGACTTCCAAGGACATGTCAACATCTCCTTACACATCACAACTAAGAGCGCAAAATTTAACAACAAAAAGAAGGTACAAAAGGCCCCTAAAAAACGGTAATGAGAATACAAATGAGAAAGACAGTTACCCTGGATCGATCTACACATTCATAACTTTCCATAAGATCTCTTCAATTGTTCCCAACAAGCGGTAATTTTAAGAAAAAAAGCAAAATAGTCTGAAAACTTACGGAGGGTTTGCCGAGTTGTTAAGAGGTTCCTGTCACTTCCGTGTGTGACGTCACCATCGTCGTTCGACAAGTCGCGCTTTATCAACGACTGTTTCGTGTATTGGTACATGCTCCGATATCCCGAAACGTCATTTGTTTTTAGAACGTGTACGTTTCAACCAAAGAAATGCGAGTCTAGTTCTCCACGAGATCGTGACGGCGTAATTTTCTTTCATTTTCTCATTTTAATTTTACTTACACTTACGTTTCCAATACTCACCCTATAATTCTTTCACAAAATTTAATGAACAGGTCAAAATCCGCGTTGCGATTGGTTAACCTTTCAACACTTTTTTGAATATCAAATATGAATAATTCAACAAAATCAAGTATTTTAAAGGCCTCATGAACCTCGTCCCCAATGCATACTTTATTTTCAACCTCGTTTCCAAAGAGCATGTAGTGGTGGGCGCGTACTGCTCGACACCCTGGGGACCAGGTTGAGGCCTCATGGCTTCGCCACTCACGCGTGTGCGCTGAATTAGTCTTCGCTCCAGTCGCTTGCATCTTCGCAGCTCTAAGCCACAATGGCCTTGGCGAAAGGCTAGAGTTTTTCCACTGGTACGGTGCGCTGGTGCGGTGTCTGATTATGCATATTCTGCATGCATGCATGCAGAATATGAACCCCCACTGGACCACCTTTCAAATCACAGGTTGGGACGTGAAAAATACTATTCATTCCTTAATTTGTTTGTGGGGTTTTTTATTTTATTTTTTACAAATTTCTGTCTTTTACACTGTCTTATGAAAACACTCCAAAACGTATCGCTATTACGCAAAACATAGCGTTGAGGATAAAACAATTCAATTCAGTTCAATTCAATTCATTTCAATTCAAAATGTCAGGAGGGGAATTTATATTTTATAAATTCCACTTCTTCACTTTCATATTGAGTGAGGGGACAACGTTAGGTAAACTTTTAAAAGAAAAGACACACCAATTATGAAAGCTACATGAACTTAGTATTAAGTACCTGTCCAGTTAGCTGTTTAATGACATATGGGGTTTGTGTCTAGAATTTAGAAAGGGTAAGGATCCACACAGTACGAAATTGGTGAGAAACTTGAATGGAAAATACTCTTTATTTGAGGGGAAAAAAACACACTTTCAGAAAAAAATAAAAAAATAAAAAATCGGGGTGGGAGTGAAAATTGAGGCGGGAGGTGATGAAAAAACCTTAAAACGTTAAATTTTCTGAAAGGCATTTGATCATAAATTTGTATTTGCAGTTTTTCCCCATTTCTCCCTCCCAATTTGCTCAAACTGTCCCAGTATGGGCTCTCTGCATCTCGTCTGCATACAGCATTGTATTCTAATCATAACGTGTGAAATTCTGACTACTGACCAATATCTCAAACGTCAACGGAAGACAATTTCAGAATAAAAGTTGCTAATATAAGAATTACCCTGGCTAAGTGTCACGTTTGATCGAATGGGATGACATGTGACATCTTAGATGGATCAGTCTGCTTCGAATAATTTTTATAATTTTATAATGTTTTTATAGAGGGAAGCAGTTCGTGTATAGTCCCCTCGAACAATTTTGGTGTCAGCGGTGGGATCGACTCGTCCGTGACTACAACCGCTTGTATTTCCCAACGACAGAGTTGCAGGTCGGGCAGGAATGGACGACATCCTGGCAGAAATCCAGGCAGAATGGGATCAGACAACAACCGAGGAATCCACTACAGGAAACAAAAAAATGCAAATTAATATTTCCACTGGACGCAGAATAACACTCTTAGAGAATCGAGGAAAATGAAAGCCTCATCAACCTAGCAGGTATCCAGCTCAATGCTACTGTTTCGCCATAAGCGGCTCATTCAAACACAACAACCATCTCTGCCCACTTCTGAGTGGGGAGAAACAACTTAGTGATAAAGTGTCTTGCCTTTGAACAGTCAAGAAGCCGGACCCTAACCCATAAAATGCAAGACTCAAAGAAAAAAGAATCACCCAATATGTCAGTCTTGAAGTCAAGGTATCCGTAATAGTTCACAAAACATCACAAGTCAGTCACAAGCCATCTGGGCTTAAGTCAAGTCACAAGTCATTTTACAGCTATTCATCCAGCGACTGATTAAATTTTGTGAACAGGCTTGTCATTTACTCGTGACCACACTACTAGAAGCACTTGTGATTTATTAGTGCCGCGATTAAAACAACACTGCCACATTGACTTCCACGATCCAGACCCCGATGCTGTGACACTTCGCCCCTCGTTCTATATCTTCTAAGAAAGATTTGCATTCCAAAAATCCACATGGTAAGAAACAAGAGCTTTCACATACCCGAAGAGACAGATGACAAGGCAGAGAACCCAGGTGAGGGCGCCGGGTGTGTAGGTCGTCCTGGTCACGATGATGTGATGACAAGCTGGGCAGGTCACCTGAGTGGGACACTCGGTCATTCCTGATCGGAAACAAAAGAATCGATTCTCTGAGCCACAGCATGTGCATGTTTTATGTGCTGGAAATGAGAATCGAGTCTCAGAGCCATATTGTAAATACATCGTGTACTTGGAAAGATATCGACTCTCTGAGACACAACAAAATACCAAGACCTATGAATACACATAAATAGTCACAAAACTGCTTAATCTTAAGTCATTTCATTAAAGGAGACACAAGATTTATAAGGAGACAATAAGCGGCTTTTTGGCCACAATCTTCTACACTGACTAGACCGGATTGCAACGCACAGGAACTGAGGCAGCCTTTCGACATCTTTGTTCCCCACGATCGACGCATGCGTATACACATTGGTTTTTTTTTTCAAAGTTTGGGCGTTAGCACAGATGTCAGTACGCATTGGCACTGGCTCCATGGGTGCCAGTCTTACCGCATGGTGACGAGATGATGGTCGTTGGTGCGGGCTGGACGTAGTTGACAGCCACGGCCGGAGGTTGGGCACCGATCATGGGCGTGGTTTCCCCAGGAGGAGGGTATTTTTCAGGCGGAGGTTCCATTTCTCCTTTAAGCTTAGTGTCGTCAAACAGCCCGAATTACTGAGATTTTACTTTCTGCTCTTAAAATACATATAATTTATTGAAAATTACTATAGGTCATGATTTATAAAACCATCAACTTCAGGTACTCAGCACAATGGACAAGGTTATACCCTGTTTAAATCAATAAAAAATAATTATAAAGAAGTAGCATAATACAAATCTAATTTATACGAAATAAAGTTGGATGAGGTATTTTAGGGCCGAAATTCATAATTTGCTTTGTCGTAAGAATATGTCTTGTATATACTCACTCAAAGGTCTCAATAAATATAATGCCGTGAGTATCGATGTTAAGATGTACTTGCCTGTCTGGAAGAACAGCAAACCGAAGCCCTGCCGCGCAACACAGTGAGCCGAAGTAAAATATCAACTGTTTTGAATATATAATGTCAGACGAAGAATAAAAAGAACTGGAGTTGACTTAATAGATGTTTACAAGGAAATTGAACAAATTTAGCCCGATGTGCGTCAATTGTCATGTGCCCGATATGCGATATGAAGAGGTTTCATAGGTCAAGGGCTCAGCTGGTACCCGTTATGCGAACCAATGGTGGACGATACAGTTACAAAGGGTTGCGAACCATTCGGAAAAAAAGTTGTAAATTTGCCAACCAAACACTAATTTGGTTCAAGGGTAAAGTTCGGGGCGAGGCAAGCGCAAGGTCCATGGAGATTAACACGCACAGTTTGGGCACAAGAAAGTAATTGAAATGTAGGTAGGAAATATAACACTATTAAAATGAATATGACCTGGATTGTGAAACTGTCGAGTTTTAAATTGAAACAAATTGATGCAAAACAAATAACCGAACTTGCAAAACTACAAGCCAAGGTGTTCCAACGAAACCAATTCTACGAGGAAAAAAATATTACACACAGGCCGATTAGAATAAGTCCGCCAATTGACTTGTTAAAAAAACACCATTTTATTGACAAAATTACAAGAAACAATGAAAACTGTATTGGGTTGAAAACGTATACGGGAGGATTTTGTTTTACAATAAACATGGAGTGTATTCATTTTTAAATCATAAAGATGTCCTCACTTAAAAATGCTTATCACTTACTGTATAATACAATTGATTATTGTTTTTCATTGATTGCATTCAAAAGACAAGAAATAAAATTGTGTGCAAAATAATGAAAGCGTAGGCCTATTTCTGGTTTTGGCATTCGGTTTCGGTAATTATTACACGAAAACCAAGAAATTAATATTGCTATATACAACGGTTCAATTAGATCTACAAGAATGAAGACAAAACGGTACAAAAATTTAAATTGCCACAATACCATGCCACATTTTCATATTGCTCTCTTTGCATTATCGTGTTAAAATATAAATTTAAAGTACGAAGTGCATTTCTTAAGGTATAATATGTGATGTTTAAAAGGGACTTTTTGAAAATCTTGTCCGTGTTATTGTCCTAAAGTTATTTCCTTGCTTTGAAATTAGTTTACTCGCATCGTTCGGGTTATGTTACGAAGTCGTGCTGATTGGTCAGTCCTGATGCGACAAAGTTCTTGACGCCGTCCTTCCGTGGTTATGATTGGTTGCCGAGCGCGTGACGCGCGCGTTTAATGCAGACGTTGGTACACGCCCAGTTGGTGGTTGCAGTTGGGGCAGCTGTGGACCACGTCCAAGCAGAAATCCAGGCAGAATGGGATCAGGCAACAGCCGAGAAAGCCACTACGGGAAACCAAAAATTACAAACTTCAATAATTATATCTAAGGAACGTAAAATAACATTCTAAGTGTGTCAGGGAAATGAAACACTTCCACGACCATCTCAACTCCCTGTCAAGTATACAGCTAAATGCTACCGTTTCGGTGCACTCAGCTAATTCAAACAATTCTGCCCTCGTCAGAGGTATCCGGAACAGCAACTTGTAATAAACAACGTACTATTCCTCTGAAAACCAATTTGGATAAATTTGATATTGGCGGTAATGAGAATGATAATCTGGCAAAATTTATTGTCAATTCTCTGTTGGTGGAATTTGCTGATCTAATGTGGCTGGTGTTGTAGTGTTGGTTGCTTTGGTTGTTTGAGTTGTTGCTTGTTGTTGCTTTTAATTAAAATGGATGCTGCTGTCATGTTATGCTGCGTTTCATGCTGGTGGTTCTGCTGCAATAAATATTTATCATAATAAAGCTGCCATTGTTGCTACTGTTGCTAATGTTGCTGCTGTTGTTGCTGCTGTTGCTGCTGCTGATGCTGTTGTTGTTGTTGTTATTGTTGCTGTTTTTGCTGTTGCTGCTGCTGTTGTTGTTGTTGCTGTTGTTGTTGCTGCTGCTGCTGCTGCTTTACTGTTACTGCTGCACTCTGCTACTCTACTTGTGCTGCAGTGCTGCTACTCCTGCTGCTCCTGCTGCTGCATTATGTTACTGCTGCTGCTGTTGCTGCTTATTCTGCTGTTGCTACTGCTGCAGCATATTGCTACTGTTTCTGCTGCATACTGCTGTTGCTGCATACTGCTTCTATTGCCGTTGCAACTGCTGCTGATTTTGCTATTGCTGCTGATGCTGCTGCAGTTCTTTCATCTACTTACCCGACAAGGAAGATACCACCAGCGACAAGCCAGGTCAGCAGGCCCGTCTGGTGTGTGATCCTAGTGTTGACGGTATTGTGACAATGCGGGCACTGAATAGCCATAGAATATTCACCGTAGCACACTGAAAAAAATTGAGAAGAAATCGGAAAACCAAAACAAATGAGAATTATAGATTATCACAGCGTGGTATTGGAATATTCTAAAACCAACACCACACCAGTGGTAATTTTATTAAAACCTTTCTTTCAAATAATGGCTTACAATATTTATTAATTGTTTATCTTACTATCACTATATACGATATTCTGGATGTCGCACGTTCAACTCCAGTCAATTTCTTTATTCCAGTTTATTATTATTTGCAAATATGCTATTTACAAAGTAGATATTGATCGGTGAAATTAGATGTTGAAGACTCAGTTCACCTGTTGACTGAACGCAGACGGGGCCGGGCATGACGTTGACCTGATGGGCGGGTGCTGCTTGGGGTGCGGGGCCCGGGCCGGGCGGCATGAGGCTCTGAGGCTGCATGGGCCCGGTCTGGGAACTGTCTGGGTAGGGCGGAGGCTGGCCTTCATATTGCTTTTCGGAAGCCATTATATCTATGTTGAGCTGCAAGGAAGCAAATCATTACAATACAGTGCTAACAAATAAATTGAAGCAACATTACAGTTTATGTTTTTCATTTTTCTTTCAATTGTGTGTAGTACAAGTTGCCCTGCGCAGGGCTAGAATCTGTCAGGGCCTGAGACGAACAAGATCGGCGTCTCTATGATCTGTTTAGGCCTATTTTTTTGCTATTGTGCTAAAGATAAGTTTTGATACTTGTCAATAGTTGAGCCAATGCTTCGTATTATTTTTTTCCCCTTTTAAATCATTCTGCAGTTTAAAAAATATATGATGAAAGTGTTTATATGCATATATTTCTCCTACAATTCCCTCGGAAGTCCACAAAATTGAGTGTTTACAACATCACTGATCGTAAACTTAGGATAGGTCCTGTTATAAAACCTCGGTCGTTTTTATAATAGGCCCCCTAAACAATGGACGGAAAGTAAGAAAAGATATACTTACTGTACTGGAGGACGTACAGCTATATCGACCGAGCAAATTATATGAGATGGTTGTCGAACAAGCTGGCAATGGAATTGACTGTTTAGCTGTTAACTTGACGAATTTAGTTCAAGCTCACGTCGGCCTACGTCAGTGGAAAACAATATACAATGTTAAGTTCAAGTTGACAAGGTCAAGCTGGTACCCGGCTGCGTGACGTCACGCGGCCCAATGACACGCATATGGTTCACTTCGATTTGGACACGGGAACCAACACAGGGCGTGTATAACTATCACTGTTCAAACATTGTTCTGCAAAGGATGGGGAAAAAACGCATTAGGCCTGTTAACCTTTGTCTCTGCGTTAGTTTGTAGATGTTCTACATCGAGAAAAGTAAACACTCACTGTTATTGCGCAAACCTTTGGAGGGAATAGGGGCAGGATTTGTCACGACGTGGAAGGGTTTGTCATGATCAAGAGCGCCCTCAATCAAGGTTTTTTGTTGTTGTTTTTTCTTTTTTGTTTCCAGCCTCGGCGCAAGAGATTTTTTTATGCTCCTGGTGACTTGTAGTCTTTGGAATATCCCCTGCACATAGCGTCTATGATATTCGCGCAGAATCGGCAATTAATAATATGCAAAGCAAGACTGCGTCCTGACATCCAGGTTCTGACCATTCAGCGGGCGCCTCCTATGGGGTCTTCGATAACCCGTTGTTGTACAATGTATTACATAAAACATGGCAGCCAAATTGACCAATCAACAGCTTAGTACAGATTTCTGATCAAAAAGACGTCACAATTTCTAAAGTCGCCTTGCTTGCGCACAGGCTCGCATAAAATTACATCAGACGGATATATCCAACGTTCGTAGTTGTGGCTATGCACACGTGGATGTTTGATCCTCTGACCAGCTACATGGGCCCAATTTCACCACGCTGCTAAGCACAAAAATTTGCTTAGCACAAAAAGTCTAGCTTATGAAAGCAGGTTACCAGCCAAAACTCCAAGTGATTTTCATGCTAAGCAAACAACAGCTGAAAGGCTTATCACGAGCAATGTACATCATATGGACTTTTTGACTGGTAACCTGCTTTTATAAGCCAAACTTGTTGTGCTTAGCAAATGTTTGTGCTTAGCAGCGCCGAGAAATTTGCTTCAGGTAACTTGTGGATTCCACTTCAAAATGCGTCTGCTTAAGAAACGTTTATTAACCTAATAGTAACAAAACCATCCCATGTCAACCATCCACTCTATATCGACTATATATAAGTGACATATAAATATCTGATTTTTTATTTGTGAGTTACCCTGACTGTCAAGTTGACTAAAAAACTAAACCCAGAGTTTAAAAATATAATAAAAATAAACAAATATAACTAATAGAACATGTCTAATGATAACAAAAATACAGCAAATGGATATTCGAGCCTATTTTAAAAGACTACATCTTATTTTTTCTTCAAAGAATGCAAACTAAAGATAAAATAAAGCACTTTCGGCCTTATTATAATATATCTCTGTTCAATAGCGTGGTAGTTGCAGGCACAGTACATTGGCACAATAATACATTCTTGGCCGGTATGCTATTTCGTTTTTGATTACGGTAATAAATTCCGCGCTCAAAGTTGCCGGTATGGTGATTTCCATAATAATTGAATAGAACAAAATACGGTAGCAGCACCACGCAAAACACCATATGTTAAATTGCAAAATGCTGCTGGTCGGGAATACGTACACAGACGGAATAATATGTCGGATGATAATTTTGATCATAATCAGACATTGAAAATTACAGATAACAATTTCAGTACGCCACTGCCTATACATGCCCTGAAGGTAAAACAATATCGTGAAACAGTGCACGCGCAAACAATGGGTTCTAGAGGCTAGCTTGACATTTTAATACCCTAAGCTTGTCAGGAATTTGTTTAGAGGTTCAAGTTTATTTCGTACATTCATTGTGACAGTAGGCCTACTAGATACAACTAAACATTATAGTAATAGTATGGCAATGTCAGTCAATAAGCCGAAGCTTGTACTGGGCCTTACAAGGGGTTGATGCTTTTTTTAATATTTAAATTCCTAAAATTAAGAAAAATCCACTACATCCGCCTGTACGTTCCGATAGAAAAGTGACAGTTGGGACAGGTGTGGACGGCGTCCTTACATCCATCCAGGCAGAAGGGGAACAGGCAACAGCACAGCCAGAAACTGGCGTAAGGAAAACACAAACACACACACACACACAAATTAATATCCTTATCAAGTCCGAAGCAGTGTTAGAGCAAAACCAAACTCGATTACAGTGCTATCACAGTGGTATCCTGTTTGAATTGAGTAAAGAAAATGCGAATGGGAACGAGGATTGATAGTTAAAATGGCAGCCGTGCAGACTGTCTCGGGGAAATAAGTGGTAGATGTTAACATATTGAAAAAGGTATAACGAAATCCATAAAATCAAAACTGGCCACCATATTTAAAAAATGTATAGACCTTTTGCGCAGCGACCATCTTAGAGGGCAATGCCTTTTGTTTTGCTGTGATATGCGTGAGTGAACATGCATGTTGTTCATTCATTCATTCATTCATTCATTCATTCATTCATTCATTCATTCATAATGTCTATTTTGATACTCTTCGAATACCTACCCAACTAATAACAATAGAATGGACAAGAGCCAGGTCAGGGTACCAGCGACGTACATCACATGAGTTGTCACATGCTGGTTGCACTGGGGACAGGTCACCATGACGGGAAACGAGCTAAGGACTAAGACAACAAATTGGAAGGGTCGCTTTTTGTTCATGTTTCCACTTAAAAATCGGCAAAATTTGAGAGGAGCAGTTAGTTTTGTCGAGGATTTTTAAATGGTGAGCAGCCGTGATGGCAGATAAGTGTGGAGTATAAATGATAGCAGAAATTGATGAAAGATAAAAACTTGTACATGATTTCGTATCATTTTCTAATCATCAGATTCAGATGGAATTAAGAAAGAGAGAAGGCACAGTTATCGACAAAAGTCTACAACAAATGGGTAAAGATGAGTTTAGCTGAATCACAAATTGCAAGAAACCACGAGCCATTATATGGTTTTTTTTTATCCTATACTACCACAGTCCTGTGGATGCAATTGCACTTACTCATGGGAGTTGCAATGATTGTGGCCTGTCCCGCCTGGTAGCTGACCGCGGTAACAGGACCGGCAGGCCCGGGCATGGGAGCAGGGCCAGGCATGGGAGCAGGGCCAGGCATCATGTACGCCTGGTGGCCAGCCGGCGGTACGCCTCCGGCTGGCTTATCCTGAAACACCTCTCCGTACTGCGGTGGGCCGTCTGGCGGGTACGGTGGGCCTTCCGGTGGGTACGGGAGGCCGGCCCCGTCGGGTGGGGCGGCGGGACCCGTGGCGGGTAGGGCCGTGGGACCCGTGGCGCTGTAGTTGGGCGGAGTCTGTTGCTGGGGGTTTGGGTTCAGGGGTTCGGTAGGGTCTGAGGTGTCGGCCATGGCTGGTCCACCGTTGTGCTTCCTTTTGTTAATACTGAAGATATTTTAAGGTAGATTTGAAGGTCGCGGTTACATCATGTGGCAAGAAACCTCTTGTGAGCATTAGTTTTAATGAGATTTGAGTGTGTGTAATCTCCATCATTTTAAGGTTATAACGACTGTCAAGTGACAAGAACTATCCAGCTTACACCAATACTAAACTATTTTCAGCACAACAGATTGTGGCAGTGGAAGCTTAGAATTCCTCACCATGCTGTTCGCGAGGTAAACAAAAGCACATACATGCATTGCAGCCAAACTATACAATGTCATCACAAATCTCATTATAAATTATGCTTATGAGCATCGGTACGTTTACACATTCACGTAATTTACCCGCACAAAAAAGCCAAAACGTTTATCTTTCAAAATAATAAATGTTTATTTAATTGGTCGCCGCTGGCTAAAACTTAGGGCCCCCCCAAAAAAAACCCAAAAGGTGCATTTCAAAATGATATTTTCCCCATAAACTACAAAATACATGTCATTGCTCAACAGGTTTTATGCAGTGACATGAAGCTTAACTTACCGTGGGCAGCGCAGTGAAGACTGATTACAATATAATGCGATAGCTCCCTACGTACTCTGTTGTGGTATCGTGTCAACATATATCCATCACCACAATCTAGTAGTTACCAATACGCGATGCAGTCTCAGTGTTTGTAAAGTTCGAAGTCCCTTTTAATAATTATTTTTTCAATTGTCAACAAAAAAATAGGGTTTCAGTTTGGTACTTTATCTCGACACAGCGTAATGCCGACACACTCAAGTTGTAACTTGTTTTCCGTGAAAAGAAAATATGGGAAAAGAACCACCAGATAAAATAATCTCATTTTTTAACGACGAGAATATGCAAACTCTAAACCAAATAGCGTATTATAAAGTTAAAAAGAAATAGAAAAATACAACTCAGATTTTTGCCATCAACTAACAAAGGAAACAAAAATAGTGAAATACCTTAAACATGCAAGAGATGGAATTATCAAATGAGACATTTATTTCCATGAATTAAAGTGAAAAGGTATCTACAGAATTATTATTGGAAATTTGCAAGTGATCGCGAAGAGTATATCGAAGGAATATCGACCATCAATGTATTGTAAACAATTCATGCATAGCTAGCTCTGCGTGTGATGCGTTTGATGTAGTATGCTATTTACAAGGCCCCAATATGAAAAGAACCTGTTATGGACAATTTTAATCCAACTGGTGTTAGACGAAATCCTCTGCATCATCCTTCAAGGCTTTTGACACGGACAGGGGGCGTTCTTCACCCCAAGCTGTTTTGATCATGCCACTTCTCCCTCTGCTAGCACTGTTAGTCTTCGACTTTGTCCTCGAAGATGCAACACTGCTCCCATCATTTGAAAGATGAGTTCGAAAGAAGCTAACTTCAGGCAGAGCGCCCCCTATCGGCTGCCTGGCGGAACTAGACACAGCGCCCTCTGTTTGCAAGACAGTTCTTGCCGACTGGTGGTCCTCTTGTGATTGGTGATTCTTCATGACGTCAGCACTGAGCTGTGACATCATTTCGTCGGTCTCCATTGGGTAGATCTTTTTTCCAGAGCTGGGAGAACAAGAAAAGAAGTTACAATCTTGTAACTCCACACTGTTCACAGCAACAAAATCGTAGAAAGATTAGCATTTGTAAAAACTAAATCCCTGCACAGCAAAGATTACACTGTGTATTAACACAGCCTCATATTAGCATTTAAAGCAGTAATCACATGCAGTGATTTTTACAAAGACCGAAACAAGGACTTCGTTATTGCGCCCTCTTTTGTCAAATATGTTGTTTTAATTGTGGAAATTTAGGCTGGTTGTGAAACTTAAACTTTACCGTTTGTTCTTGCAGACGAAGACAAGATAGACGACGCTCGCAAAGATGATGAGAAAAGTTGGCAAACAGATGACAATGATGAGCACTGAAAGTAAGGAAAGAAAGTCATAAGCTGTCGTAATTTTTCGAACCCCAAAGAAAGACATTGTAAGAGATAGGTTATTTAGCAGCAAATCTTAGCAGTTTAGGAAATTAACTGACGACTACTTACTAAAAGTCTCGAAATCTGTCAACGGGGCTGATGTAGGTTTCTTATCAGCTTCTGTTGTTGATAAGGTAGTGGATGAGCTGAAGTAGGTCACGGTTGAAGAGGTCACACGCGGTGTCGTCTGGCTTTTAGTTGAATCGACAAGTGTAGTGGTTGATGCGATGTCGGTTGAGTCCGGAGTCGACGGGTGTTCAGAGTTGGTTGAACTCGTACTCCCGTGGGTTAGAACTTGTTGATTGTCCGTTGGAGATGTGTGGATGAAAGTTAGTGGAGTCGCGCGGATAGTGGATTGGAGTTGCGTTGTTTGTGGACTTGTGGCTTCAGTCGTCAGATCAGATGTTGTGGACTCGGCTGTAGTTGACTCGTCTGTAGTCGATTCAAAAGTAGTTGATTCGGTTGTAGTTGTGAAGTCGGTTGTTGTGGAATCGGCGGTTGTGGAATGGGCTGTTGTTGATTCGGCCGTTGTTGATTCGGCTGTTGTAGAATCGGTTGTTGTTGATTCGGCTGTTGTGGAATCAGCTGTTGTGGAATCGACTGTTGTGGAATCGGCTGTTGTGGAATCGACTGTTGTGGAATCGACTGTTGTGGAATCGGCTGTTGTGGAATCGACTGTTGTGGAATCGACTGTTGTGGAATCGGCGGTTGTGGACTCAGCCGTTGTGGATTCCTCTGTTGTGGACACAAAAGATGTCGTTGTTGACTTCGACACAGTGGCCTGCGATAATGTCGTAGGGTCGCTCCCAGCTGCTGTCGACATGATCTGGGTTGTTGTATCACCCATCCGCGTTGAGGGCAACAGAAAAGACTCTGTGGTGGCCAACACTGACAAGACAAAAACGTAGATCAATTATGCCATTCATTTGAACAGTTTTAACTGACCGCTTGACCATAAACCTATGAATCTGTTTTGCAACCTTTACAGCTAGGGCGCTTGTGAAGGACAAGCGATGTCGAGGTGCTGAATGGCGAATCTTTGGTCGGAACTCATAATTTTTACAAAATCGTTTTCTTTTGTTTCTCCGAGGTTTATAACTTGATTTTCTCCTCCACTTACTTTTGCAGGTGGAATTGACTGAACTCCAAAAGCCATTGCTCAGACAAAATATCATATCCTCGCCTTCTAGCTCATATCCTTCCGCGCAGGACAAAATGGCGGCTCCCTGGTACTCATACGAAAAGACCGTGGTATTACCATTTAGAATGGTCGGTGGTTCCCCGCACGAGATAACTGGGGAAAAAAACAATAAGTTGATGCTCCATTTGTGTTTTCCAGATACAACGTCTTTCATGGAACATAGGGGTTTAATGTTAATTTCCACGACAAAACTGAGAGATTTATTTCTCTCTGTTAATGTAGTTCCTTGATTTCATTGTTCCGGCCGTTTATATTATGATTTACTCACTATTGCAGGAGAAATTAGTTGAGCTCCACGACGCATTGCTCAAGCAAAAGATCGTGTCCATGCCTTCCATTTCATATCCATCCGCGCAGGACAAAATGGCGGCCCCCTGGTACTCGTTCGAAACAACGGTGACGTTTCCATAAGGTATGGCAGGTGGTCCACTACAAGTGACGACTGGAAATTAAAAAGAAAGTCAACAGACAACAAGAATTGTGATTGATGATAATAAATGAATGCCAAGTTGAGTTTTTGCAAGTGAGTTGTATAAGATATCCCCAACTGTACAACATTTTGGATTCAAGGATAAGTAAATTTACGGTGGGAACAAAATAGCCGTCCAACACTTGGGCAAAAGTGGATCATGGAGCATGAAACAAAGATCTTTGCTTCAAACAATATTCAGAAAGGTTTTTACTTACTGTTACATGTGAAGTTGGTTGAACTCCAAGTGGAGTTGCTAAGACATGAGATATTACTTTCGCCTTCCATTTCATATCCCTCTGCGCAGGATAAAATTGTGGTTCCCTGGTACTCGTAGGACAGCACGGTTACGTTACCGTTAGGTATGGTCGGTGGTTCCCCGCAAGAAATTACTGCAAAGAACAACAGTATACAATCGCTGGGTTAGGCTGTTCAGTTCTTTTTATTTAAGATACCACGTCTGAATACCCCTTAAACTGGAATTATTTAGTATCTTGAAGAAAGCAGTTTATAAAACTCTCACGTACTATTACAGGAGAAATTAGTTGAGCTCCATGACGCGTTACTCAAGCAAAAGATCGTGTCCATGCCTTCCATTTCATATCCATCCGCGCAGGACAAAATGGCGGCACCCTGGTACTCGTTCGAAACAACGGTGACGTTTCCATAAGGTATGGCGGGTGGTCCACTACAATTGACGACTGGAAATTAAAAAGAAAGTCAACAGACAATAAGAACTGTGACCTCTCAGTGATTTGATGATGATGTTTGAATGCCAAGATGAGTTTTTGCAAGTGAGTTAAGATATCCCCAACTGTAAAACACTAATGGCAATTTGGATTTGAGGATCAGTTTACGGCGGAACAAAATAGCTGACTTGGGCAAAAGTGGCGCATGAAACAAAGATCTTTGCTTAAAACAATTGTTCAGAAAGGGTTTGACTTACTGTTACATGTGAAGTTGGTTGAACTCCAAGTGGAGTTGCTAAGACATGAGATATTACTTTCGCCTTCCATTTCATATCCCTCCGCGCAGGAGAAAATAGCGACGCCCTGGTACTCGTGGGATAGTACGGTAGCGTTACCATTTGGTACGGTCGGTGGTTTACCACAAGAAACTACTGCAGGAAAACCAGAGTATACGCTAGGTTAAAGCTTTATTCAATTCATTTTTTTGTAAGATACCACATTTCATGTACTTCTTCAGTCATTTCAATACCACGGTAACGAAATTGTACTGCTGATTTAGTATCTTGAAGCAAACAGTTTAAAAATTGTTCACTTACTATTACATGTGAAATTAGTTGAGCTCCACGACGCGTTACTCAAGCAAACGATCGTGTCCATGCCTTCCATTTCATAGCCTTCTGCGCAGGACAAAATGGCGGCGCCCTGGTACTCATACGAAACGACGGTGGCGTTTCCATTAGGTATGGCGGGTGGTTCACTGCAATTGACAACTGGAAATTAAAAAAGAAAAGCAACAGACAACAAGAACTGTGACCTCTCAGTGATTGATTTATGATGTATGATTGCCAAGTTGAGTTTTTGCAAGTGAGTTAAGATATCCCCAACTGTACAACACTAATGGCAATTTGGATTTGAGGTTCAGTTTACGGCGGAACAAAATAGCTGACTTGGGCAAAAGTGGCGCATGAAACAAAGATCTTTGCTTAAAACAATTGTTCAGCGAGGTTTTAACTTACTGTTACATGTGAAGTTGGTTGAACTCCAAGTGGAGTTGCTAAGACATGAGATATTACTTTCGCCTTCCATTTCATATCCCTCCGCGCAGGAGAAAATGGCGACGCCCTGGTACTCGTGGGATAGTTCGGTAGCGTTACCATTTGGTACGGTCGGTGGTTTACCACAAGAAACTACTGCAGGAAAAACCAAAGTAATATACGCTAGGTTAAAGCTTTATTAAAGTCATTTTTTGTAAGATACCACATTTCATGTACTTCTACAATCATTTCAATACCATGGTAAAGAAATTGTACTACTGATTTAGTATCTTGAAGCAAACAGTTTTAAAAACGTTCACTTACCATTACATGTGAAATTAGTTGAACTCCATGACGCGTTACTCAAGCAAAAGATCGTGTCCATGCCTTCCATTTCATAGCTTTCTGCGCAGGACAAAATGGCGGCGCCCTGGTACTCATACGAAACGACGGTGGCGTTTCCATTAGGTATGGCGGGTGGTTCACTGCAATTGACAACTGGAAATTAAAAAAGAAAAGCAACAGACAACAAGAACTGTGACCTCTCAGTGATTGATTTATGATGTATGATTGCCAAGTTGAGATTTTGCAAGTAAGTTGTTTAAGATATCCCCAACTGTACAACATTTTGGATTCAAGGATAAGTAAATTTACGGTGGGAACAAAATAGCCGACAAACACTTGGACAAAAGTGGATCATGGAGCATGAAACAAAGATCTTTGCTTCAAACAATATTCAGCAAGGTTTTGACTTACTGTTACATGTGAAGTTGGTTGAACTCCAAGTGGAATTGCTAAGACACGAGATATTACTTTCGCCTTCCATTTTATATCCCTCCGCGCAGGAGAAAATAGCGACGCCCTGGTACTCGTGGGATAGTACGGTAGCGTTACCATTTGGTACGGTCGGTGGTTTACCACAAGAAACTACTGCAGGAAAAACCAGAGTAATATACGCTAGATTAAAGCTTTATTAAAGTCATTTTTTGTAAGATACCACATTTTATGTACTTCTACAATCATTTCAATACCATGGTAAAGAAATTGTACTACTGATTTAGTATTTTGAAGCAAACAGTTTTTAAAATGTTTACTTACTATTACATGTGAAATTAGTTGAGCTCCACGACGCGTTACTCAAGCAAAAGATCGTGTCAATGCCTTCCCTTTCATAGCCTTCTGCGCAGGACAAAATGGCGGCGCCCAGATACTCATACGACATCACAGAGACGTCAGCATTTGGTATGGTGGGCGGTTCACCACAATAGACAACTAACACAAACGAAGCAACACAAGACAAGAGCACTGATAAAGGATAATCATGCGTTTAGAAATATTGGAATTGTGCAATAAAGTTTACAGTCGCACATTCCTTTTTTTTAAACTTTGGAAATTTAATTCTTAAGGATGCCCTGTTAAACACTTGATATCGTCATGAATATCACTCACTGTTACAAGTTAAGTTGGTTGAACTCCAGGAAGTGTTGCTCAAGCATGAGATACTACTTTCGCCTTCCATTTCATATCCATCCGCACAGGAGAATATAGCGACGCCCTGGTACTCGTAGGAGAGCACGGTAACGTTACCATTTGGTACGGTCGGTGATTTACCACAAGAAATTACTGCAAAGAACAACAGTATACAATCGCTGGGTTAGGCTGTTTAGTCCTTGTTTATTTACGATACCACGTACGTCTGTTATGAAGTTTGGCAAAAACTTAAATTTCATGTTCTTGCATTGTACCCCTTACTGGAATTACTCTTGAAGCAACAGTGTACAAACTCTCACTTACTATTACAAGTGAAATATGTTGAGCTCCACGAAGCGTTGCTCATGCAAAAGATGGTATTACTCCCTTCCATGTCATATCCTTCCGCGCAGGACAAAATGGCGGCGCCCTGATACTCATAAGACAGCACATTGACGTTAGCGTTGGGAATGGTTGGTGGTTCACCACAATGTACGACTGTGAAAAAAAAAGCCACATACGAAACGAGTATGGATTAAAGTTTTGCTTTTGCGATGTAATACTTTGAGTTTTTTTGCAAGTCAAATTTTTAAGAAACTGTCCAACCCAATCAAAATGTGTAAAAATTTCACTTACTGTTACATGTGAAGTTGGTTAAACTCCAAGTAGAGTTGCTAAGACATGAGGTATTACTTTCGCCTTCCATTTCATATCCCTCCGCGCAGGATAAAATTGTGGCTCCCTGGTACTCGTAGGACAGCACGGTTACGTTACCGTTTGGTATGGTCGATGGTTCCCCGCAAGAAATTACTGCAAAGAACAACAGTATACAATCGCTGGGTTAGGCTGTTCAGTTCTTTTTATTTAAGATACCACATCTGAATACCCCTTGTACTGGAATTATTTAGTATCTTGAAGCATGCAGTTTATAAAACTCTCACGTACTATTGCAGGTGAAATTAGTTGAGCTCCAGGAAGCGTTGCTCAAGCAAAGGATCGTGTCCATGCCTTCCATGTCATATCCTTCTGCGCAGGACAAAATGGCGGCGCCCTGATAGTCATACGACAGCACACTGACGTTAGCGTTGGGTATGATGGGCGGTTCACCACAATATACGACTGTCAAGAAAGGAATTATTGCGAAAAGAGCATCTCAATAAAAGTTGTGCTTTTGAGATGTAACACTTTTGCAAACCAGATGTTTAAGATACTATCCAACACAGATCAAAGTTTGGGAACTGACCAACGTTCTCACTCACCGTTGCATGTGAAGTTGGTTGAACTCCAAGAAGTGTTGCTCAGGCATGAGATATTACTTTCGCCTTCCATTTCATATCCCTCCGCGCAGGACAACATGGCGGTTCCCTGGTACTCGTAGGATAGCACAGTTGCGTTACCGTTTGGTATGATCGCTGGTTCGCCGCAAGTGATTACTACAGACAGGAAACACAGAAGAGAAAATTTCACATTATGAAAAAGTTCAGAGGTTTTTTTTAAATTTAATCATTAACTTCAGGTTTGGAGAATTTTTTGAAAAGGATGTTTTTATCGCACACTAAAATATACTCACTAGTACAGTTAGTTTTAGGAATCCATGAAGCGTTGCTACCACATTGAATGACCGGATCACCCTCTACCTTATATCCCTCCGCGCATGACAAGATGGCCACGCCTCGAAATTCGGACGATAATACGGTGACGTTGCTATAGGGTATGATAGGGTCACTACACGATATAACTGTGGAAAAACGAATACAAAATTGTATCTAAAGTCTAAAGCCTTATAATTACAAACTGTTTTTAAGCTCTGACAGGAGCTTCTATACATGTGGTCGGTCGGTCGATCTGTCTATCCGTCTGTCTGTCCTGAAAATTTACCAAAATAAAAGTCATCGAACGGGCTTTGTCTCGATCGATGCGCATGCGCGGCTATTTTGCATTATGTCTGTCCCCCTGAATACTGACCAAAAACGAGCCCCCTAAATTTCCCATCAAATATAACTACCAAATTTGAATTTAAAGAAAAAGCAAACAAAAGAAATTAAGTACTTAACAATAATTGTTTGTAACAATTTGTAAAGTTGTTTACGAACAGTTTGTAAATGGAGGCAAGATAATGTGCAGCAATGTTATAGTCACGTGGTATATAGCGAGATAACTTTATGCGAAACTTATGGAGCTTATTTTGATCAATTTTCACCGCTTGTTATTTGCGTGTAACGCGACGGCGGACCGAGCTTGTATGCACAATCATTTCTTTGTTAAATTTCAAAGTGAACTTGGGAGGTAAAAATAATCAGGCGCAGCTTATACTTGGCAATTCAGTCTGGTATCCTGCCGGAGATTTCCACCAAAAGAAATTGTGTTTCTTTTCCTGAGATTGTGACGTTTCCTTACATCAGTTGGACCGTCAAAAAGCTGTTTTGGAGTTGAGGAAAGTCTGTCTATTTGTGGTCTAAAATTTCCCAATAGTTCGGATAAGTAGCTATACGGCAATATCACATGTGCTATGTAGCTTCCAGCGATGGAATTGTTGACTTTGAATATTTCAATGACAGCTGACGCAGTGCATGATGCAATAAACTCCGAAGTGGGAATTTTTGGGGTTCGAGAGTTTCCGATTCCCGTCAGATATTTTGTTTCGAGGCTTTTATGTCCGTGGGAACCCGGATCTCCAACCTTAAACTTGTACGGGCTGGCACACAATGACCTGATGCACCCGACCGTGTGATCGCGACAACGTCAAGGACAACGCCAGCAAACAAACAGACTACCTTTCTAGGTTGGCGATGTTTCATATTATTTCAGTCACACGGTTAATAAAAAAAAATACCACCCCACCGAAAAGAAATATAGATAAAGGTTAAAACTTAAATGGAAGGCCAACAAACCGTAAGTAATACCAATAATGACGCACGCATGGCAGATGTTTTTGGGGGAAGTACAATCTGAGACCGTTAAAACTATAGAGTTGAAAAGCTAAGAAAATTTGTTTTGAACCTTACATACATGCACGTTTCTTATACACTTGGTGGCTACGAGTCGGTGCTTAAGTGTCACATTTACGTCACCATGACGTCATTTGTTGCAAACTAAAAAAAAATCCAATTGGGCTGAAAAGCATGATTGGTTTATTAAATTAAAGTTGACAGTTTCCAGAATAATATTGAAACAATGCACAATCTGCTAATAGTCAACCAATGTTGCACCACTGAGTGCTCTCTTCATTTTTTTGTTTTCTGATGGAAAAGGATCGAACACAAACAAAGATGTTTTGAAAACGAAGCACGACAAACGAAAGCCAAACATGAACGGACTTGTTTTTCTTTCCTTTTGGGAGGGGCCTTTCATAGATGCTTCCGTGTATTACGTCAACCACCTAAAAAAATCCCAATCGAAATAAAAATAGATTATTTTGGCAATGTCGTAGTGCACGCGAATCCCTTGATTAAAAATACGACGTCATCCACGTCTCTTCATCATTAATGCAGGTGAGCTCTCCTGCGAATCCAAACTCATTTGTATCCTACTGTGATATCTGAAAAATATTTCGAAGAGTTTGGCAGTTTCTTAATATTCAGGCAGTAGCTCCAATGCTTAGGCAAAACATGTAAACTACAACGCACGGCGAAACTTTCAGGAGATTTACAACTGGTATAAGCACTTGCTTGGAAGCACTTTGTCATTTTGTCATTGTGGACTATGAAGTACAATAAAGTGGAGATGCTTAAAGCTGCCTCCCCTGACGGAAGAAGATTGGTTTCTGTCCCGAGCATAGCAGTTGGTTGCTTTGTCCTTGCGCTGTTAGGGGCTGATTGCAAGAGGAGCGCGGCTGCTCTGCGCCTGACTAAAGGCGAAGCCTCTCCTCCCCTGGAAAGCATCCAGGTATCGGAAGGCGAGGTCCTGACCCTCAACTGCTCCATCTCACGAGAGGACCGGATTGAAATCGGCTGGGGGAGAGTCCACGACACGGCCGTGGAGTCGTTAACGGATGGAAACCACGCCTACGACCCTCGCGTCTCAGTCTTCGTCCTGCCGGATGATGCTTCTGGCTACACTGCGTACCGGTATCAGATAGCCAACGCAACAGCGTCGGACGCAGGGACTTATATCTGCCATGCATCTTGGTTCGAGCATTATGACCGGTGGGGGTACATCAGTGTATCGGTTCAGAACTTTCCGAAGGAGGGTCCAGTCTGCTGGCAAAAATCTACCGAGGGGTCCCCTGTCAGTGTTGGGTGCGACACGCTACAGGGATTCCCAGAAGTTGAGATTTCATGGGAAGTTCAGGGGACGGGGCAAGATGCGAATGCCACCGGCCTGCTGGTCAGGTACACCGACGGCACAGGACGGGAGTACGCACGCAGCGAGTTCCAACCCCACCCCTCCCTGGTCCGTAAAACAGTTGTTTGCATCGTCACCAGCCCTGCGTTCCCAGGCCAGCGTAATGCTTGTAGTGTCGGCCCTATCGTTTTGGACAACTCGACCGTCCATCTCATCGCTGGAACAACGCGGCAACCCTCAATTCCAACCGTCACTCCAACCCAATCTGCTTCAACCGACCCACCAGTGTCTGTGAACGGATATGTTATCATCGCGATAGCTGTGGGGCTTTCGGGTGTAATGATCGGCATTCTGGTGTCACTGGTCTTGAGTCGTAAACGAGGAAAACAGGGTGACAACAACAACGCGTTAGTAAACCTTGCGACTAGACCACTACCACGGCCATGCGACAGCAACCCTGCATGCTCGGAGCGGTGCGGCGATGTTTCCCCGTACTACAGCACACCGTTGGACATCGACACCGGGGCCGGAGACGATGCGGTGTACGAGACGCCGAAGGCTTGCTGGCGAGCCACGGTCGCTGTGTGAAGTTTGCCACAATGCTGATCTTTTCATTTTTTCACGTAAAAAAGAAATGTATATAGGGTCACTTCAATCGTGGTTTCATGAATGATGTCTGACTCTGAAGTAAAGGATGAGCTCTTATTATGATTATTTGTGTTTCTCTTGAAGGGAAAGCTCTATTAGTTTACTTTTGTGTGTGTTTATTACACAAGGAAGCTTATCAAGTTGCCCTCAATATTTCATCTTTCAGTAATATATAATACTCAAGTTGCGGTACGTTTTGAACATTTTACTTTTGGGCATGCACTAGCCTTGTTTATGGCAGAACTATGTCCACCTGTCCGCAACAATCAGCCATATACAATATCTGTTGGGCCTGACACACCCCCCCCCCACCCCCGCAAAGATTTCTGGATCCGCCCCTGGTGTTGTTATAATAAACAGTTATATTAGATAACTGATATAGCTTATTATTTGTAGAGACTGTTTTTCGACGATGTTGGCAACTTTATCAATTTTAAGAGGAATGTGAGACAAAAACACAACTAAACATCCCGAAGACAGAATCTCAGAATAAGCCTTTAGTAAGCCGATTGTCGCGTCACGTAACTTGAATAATTTTGATAAGTAACTGTTCAGATTTTTTGTTCTATTTCTTTTTAAACCTTTGCATTTTCAGAAATTTGAAAATTGTATTGGTTGCAATTCAAATTAGGACAACAATTTTACAAATATCGATTATTCTTCCTTTCATACATTTAAATTTAACTGACAACTGTTATTTCCATTAGAAGTAATTAAATTGCGGGTTTAATTAAAACTGACTGAAACCTAACCTAAGTATGAATGGTCGATATTTTTTTGGTTGAGTATCACAAAATATTCAATTGCAGAATTAACAAGGTAAATACTCAAAGGAATGGACGCAATAATAACTTACCATTGCACGAGGGCTCCTCTCCGCTCCAATCACCGCTAGCCAGGCAGACCCTAGATCCGGGACCTTTTAGCTGGTACCCTTCATCGCAGGTATATTGCACTACATCGTTCGTGTTGGAGGAATTTCCCAATCGCTGGCCGTGTAACGGCCAGCCCGGGTCCCCGCACGTGGTGTTCTGCAAGTCTGTGGGAAAAAATGGCGCGAAATTAACGGCGAGCAAAACAATTTTACCCTTTCTGTCTGTCAATCAAACATAGTGCACATTGACCAATCAGATTACGACTTTTGATCAGGTGACCGCAGTAGCTCGGTCACAAGCAATGTGAGAATATACATAAGTCGAGGGTGGGTGGGGCTTATTGCCCAATGTGTTTCTAATATCTAGCATTATGAAAAAAATATTTTAGGGGCTTAATAGTTTTGCAATGGAACGTCCATGTTACGTCAAACCCCGGTAATTTCTTTCACATTTTATGAAGGAAACGAAAATTACTGATCGTAATACCACCATGATTAACGCATTGACATGCGAACACCAACAGGTTGTCTTTAGCGTCACTGACAAACAAAATATGTCCAATGAGATCTCAGTGAAAATTAGCCGATACCGGCGTCTTCGAGGAAAAACAGCAAATTGATTGTCCTCACCGTATCGACACACACGATAGAGGAGGTGGTAACAGTACTGGTCGTCCCACTCGAAATCGTCGAGACTCAGCATTGAGATGCAACTCTGGTCCAGGCCGTTAGGCTCGTTCGGTTTCCAAAAGAGGTTGGTTATCAACACATCTAGATAAGTAAACACAAGATAAAAAGCCTTTGATAAAACGTAGGCCCCAAACAAGATGTTTTAGTGTTTTACTCGCCATAATTCTGAATCGATAATTTATTTCATAATGTTACCAAAAAAAAGGTTGTCTAAATTTCATTTGTTTCTCTGGTCACGATTGTACATTCATACTTTTAATGTTACACATGAAACATTCAACCGTTTATTTCCTTTAAACCGAATATCATTTTGTCGCATCCCAGGGAGGGCCAGCTTGTCCTCCTCTAGGCACTTTCACCTGGCTTAATAGCCGTCACTTTTGATGTTTGTTACACATTCTTTTGGGAAAAAAATCTACTACATTGCAAAAGTAAACTACCATCAGTCCATCTCCACGCGCGTTCTGTCACAGCATTATCAATTATCGCCCCGATCCACCAATGGGAGAGCACGCCCGATGAGAAATCCCGCAGCAAAGTCTCGACCAGGAAATCTTGAGTTGCCTGGTTCACCACCTCCACCAGCCATCCGCCTTGTGAACTGCAGTCATCCCTGGCCGAGTACCAGCTCATTAGTGTATCGACAAAGACTAAACAGTGGCTGTCGTAGTCGTATTGGTTGTATGCTGCTAAGGCTGATATCGGACACGGGGAAGCTGAAAGACAAAAGAGGAAAGAAAAGATTTGTTGAGAAGTGCATTTTTATAAGCCTCTTGCCAGTTTTTCTCATATACTTGATCACAGGTCAAATGTGTGTGATACTCTTGCAACTTGACCGGAGAATGGGTAGCTTACGATTGACCACAACTCTTACAAAACTGGCAGATGGCGTAGGTGAGATCGTCACAGCTTTGATCATTCCAGCGGTAGTTGTGAGGGACTCCTGACGAGTCCGAGTAAGAGCTCAGCTGTAGGCAATCCTCGCCCCCTTGGTTGTTGGGCTCGCCCGGAGCCCAGGGTAAAAACTCGGGGAACTTCTTGCCTGTGAGGTTGAGAAACAATTATATTATGATAGTTTACGAAATATCAAAACTGGGATTGGCTCCAAAAGTTTCATGTTTATGGGTCGTGTTGTATACTCAGTGACACCTTTTACTTATAAATGACTCGAAGCTTTGCATGGCGGATGAGATACAGTAGAAAGATTGCGGGTAACACCATGTGGAAAGTATTCTCTTCTTGGAAGAAGTGTGGTTCTGAAAAGAACCGGTTGGTTGAGTGTAGAACTTGACGTTTCGGACAGTGTGCTCTGTCCATCTCACCCTCCCAAGGACGGACATAGCACACGATGGTTCGAAACGTCGAGTTATTCACTCAACCAACCGGTTCTTCTCAGAACCACACTTCTTCCAAGAAGAGATTACTTTCCACATGGTGTTAACCGCAATCTTTCTACTTTACCTTTTACTTAGTGACTCAGTGGCAGCTCATACTCCGTGACTCAGTGAGTCAAAGGACAATAGGTGGCCCTTTGGGACAAGGACAAACTTACTGTGTTCCCACACCCATGGCCTGGCTTCATGACCGCCGATCCAGTATTCGGGAGCTGTCCCCCTGGCATGCAACTCGGTCTCGAGGAAAGCTTGCTGGCTGGCGGATTCCACCTTCGCTAAGGCGTAGCCGTCGCTCTCACAGGCCAAGCGGGCGTTGTCCCAGTCGTGGAAAAGGTCCTCCTTGATGAAATAGCAGTGGTTCTCGTTGGGAAGACCGCCAGTCGGACAAGAAGCTGTACAAATATTAAAAAACGAAATCCGTCCTGAATTCAAATATTTCTTTTTTTATATTCCATACAATAAACGTGGTCATGAGGAGGCATCAAGCATAGTGATGGCCTGGAACATCGAATTCAAGATCTGTGGTTCGAATCCAGTCCGGGGTTGTGGTGCGTGTGTCCTTGGGCAAGACACTTGTTACTAATTGTTCTTCCCACCCAGGAGTAAATGGGTACCCATGAAGGCAGAAAAGATGTCTATGTTGGTTGATTTCATTCGCTTTGTGCCAAATTGGCAGCATCGAGCTGTACACTCCCCATGGAGCTGATGACATTGTCTTTGGAATGTTTCTTTGGTTCAATGAGAAGAGGTCCTAATTTATGTAGCGCCTTGAGCCCCAATACCGGTGGATGCGTCTTGGGTCCCTTTCTTTTTGTGGTTTCATTAAATGCTATGCAAAATCAAGGAGAAACTGAAAACCATTCTTGAAAGTTACGTAGATGTTATCTTACGTCGGCAGTACAAGTCGAGGCCGGACCAAGTGCCGTCTGCTTGGCATGTTTGCGTGTTGTTGCCCACCGCTGCATGGCTCCCCTGGCAGGTGTAGGACACGGTACTGCCTGGATAATACCCGGCGATCGTAGGTCCATCCAGAGAACTCCATGCTGGCACTCCGGGATCGGGACACTCTATTACTAGAAAGTATAAGATTATGACGAAAATTGAACGGTTGTTGAGGCTGTGCACGAGTACTCCCCACATGTTGAAAAGAGAAGATTGAAGGAAGGACCTTTGGCATGGTCACTTACCTCACTTTTCCTCATACCAGCTTTAAAGATAACAAAACAAAACACAAAGTAATTTGAAATCAAGCTGAGTTCTGCCTACTTACAGGTGCATGCGGGACCGTCACCCTCCCAGCTATCTGTGTCGTTACACCTCAGCACAGCTACGGAGGCAGGACCCTCAGAATCGTACCCAGGATCGCAGGAGCAGACTGCGTACACCTCAGTTGAGAGGTATAGCAGCGTGCATGTGGCATTGGAGAAGGCTGGGATCGAGGTACATGCTGAGGCTAAAATGGAAGTTGAGAGTTACACATTTTTACGAGGGTGACCTTTTGAAGTGACCCAAGGAGAACATGGACTTCTTTTGATTGGTAAATTAAGAAGGCACTACATAACTTCGCAATTCACAAGTAGGCCTACATCATTGAGGCACACAGATATGATGAACAGAGCTAGGAATTCATCAAAATGTAGAGTACAGGTTTACAAGTCTACAAGGACTTACGTAGCCATTAATTTTGTACAGAGTAAACTGATATTCAAATTCAGGGATTCTTGTCGCTCTAGACTTTTTGCATTCCGTTGTATCTTAAAGACAAAACCCCCAAATCACTTGTTTTGAATGGAGAATGAATGACACTTAATAAAAAGAGGCGGACTGAAAAAGGGGTCTCTCACGAAGTCAAATCAGTAACAGACAAGGGCCAAAGGCATGGCTGGTGGTTGACAAACTGACAGAATTGGATAGCTTCAACAGATAGGCCTAGACAGACGATCTAACACTGGTATGCTTAAACTATTATTTACCTGAAGAAGATTGGCATTTCAAAGCCACAAACGCCAGTACCATCACCACCAGACACGCCAGCACTGATTTACTCCGAGACGGCATTGTGGAAGTTCATGAAGCTCAAACGAAAAAGGTGAACGATTCAACTCAGAAAGTCTCCCGAAATCGATTCATTTGACGATTTCGAAATAATACCGGCTACATCTCTTCTAATGTAGAAGTTAATCGATCCCCTCAAATCAAAGGACAAGCAACGTCGAAAAAAACGCTTTAAGGCAACGAGGGGCTTTGGTCAGCTTATTTAGACATGGCCTCCAATTGGTATCGATTACTAATGGTGAAGTGGCCACTGTCTTATCATTATACCACTACGTATGTGACAACACAATACGCATTTACCATCTATGTACACTGTATGTGCACTAGCTGCGAGTTAGATGTTGGGTGATATCTCTTTCATTATCTGATAATTAATCTTTATCCTTGCAATAGGATCAAACATGGACTTATATAATGTGTTTTGTAGATAGGGATGACTAGGTATTCATACAACACATACTAAGGAATTCGCACTACAAAAAATGAAAATAAATAGAAAGCAAAAATATAACAACGGAAACCAAAAGATGCAAATCGCTCAAAATTACTTTTATTATTTCAAAAATTGTGTGATTATAACAGAAGATAAAATTAATGAAGATTATTAATAACACAACATTTCTGTCAGAAAATAATACTTGCATTGGAAAAACATTGGGGGCGCTATTTCTCATTGCCCTCTATCAGACGTGTATGGTGCTCCATTGTGCACAATTGTGGCGTTATAGCATCGATCTTATAAATGCTCCTTAGTGTTGAAATGTACTCCTCTTTTCAACAGGGACCGTGTACAAATATCAACAGTTTTTCACGGCACATAATTTGATAAGTTATAAATTCATACCCTCTTTATACAAGTTTATGGATGACAATACATGTACACTTGTTTACAACTATTACAAACAAAAATATCACTTAGAAAAGTATAATTAGATTTTTGCATCAAAAGGGCTGTCTGCAACCGAAATAACTTACTTATAACCAAATTATCTTACTAATAACCACATTTCACAACAGCCAATTCCAAAAAACAATTCATTTCAATCAGAAAATGCACATATGATGACAGAAAATAATTAAAAGATAAAACAAAATTGTTTTGGCTAAAAACAACAAAAGAGTACTTCAAAAAAATATGGATATCCATGAATACATGAAGTAGGCCTACTGCCATTATAATTATAAAATTTATGATCTAGAGCTCTAGTCCAAAGACAAAAATAGACATTAGGTGTTGAAAGACATTTCAGAATACATTACAAAAATAGAATATTGCAAGTTGCAAACCTGTCTTGGGAAAGGGGTGTAGCCAGGGGCGGGGCCTGGGGCAGGCAGAGGAGGGGCTCAATCACCAGTTGGCTCCTCCCCCTTGTAGTTAGGACTGTACAGGAAGCTGGTGTACCCTCCGGGCGTCGCCTTGACGCAACCTCCCCTGGGTTTGAGGGAGGGCTCCCTTATAATGCTACGGGGGCGGTCACTCCGACAATTCTTGCTTACTGTAGATTCTTCATTAGTCACTGCAGAGTTAATTTCGCAAAAAACTATTTGCTAAGTTTGTCAACTTGTACAAGTTTAGTCAGTTGGTTAAGTTATAGGCCTACACAGGCTATTATGAAATGATAAAATTCATGACAAATTATTACATTTTTAATTTACCTGAATAATTCTCAGTGTCTTTGGTTCTCGATGCAGTGATGTATACAGCCACGGATGCAACAAGGAGCACAATGCCAAGAACTGATTGGAACAAATGTTGAAAGTGAAATATCAGATATAATTTGAAATAAAACCTATCACTTAGAGTAGACACAAAATAACTAAGTTATAAGCTTGTTCTGCATTTTTCAGTTCAGTTACATTACACTAAACACCATATGGACTCGAGTCGATGATCCCTGTAACTAATCCCTCACCACTATAACTCCGCCCCCACCATCCCGCACTACATACCTACCTCCACAAACAGCACCAAGCCATTTCACAACAGCCCCCACCATGCTTCCAGGAACCACGCCCAAGACAAACAGGACCACGCCCACTAGCAGGAGCACAGCACCGACGCCCACCATGGCCCAGGCACAGCAGCGTCTATGGGAGGAGCTAGGGAAGCTGTGAGTCCCACCAGGCACGTGGTGTTGCCTGCTTCGCTGTGACGTTTCTCCCGCCATTTTAATTCACAGATTTGGTGACTGTTGCTGAGTGATGATTCATTCATGCATGGTCCATCATATTTCTTTCTCATTTTCTGCTCGAGTAAAAGTTTAATGTACGTCATAATATAATAATAGTGTGAATGGAGCAACAATTGTACACATATGTGACCGGCTCCACAAAAAAGGGTATTATGTCGCAAAAAGGTGAAATGGAGTTATATACATGGTCGGAAAGCCCACAATGTAAGCTTTCATGTGGTATATAATAGAGCTCCATAGCCCCTCCCGTTCTGGACATATGACGTATTTGCATATTAATTACTTCCTTGGAGTTCAAATTGCACAACTGAGAAAACAGGCTTTGAAATAGCTGGCTTTGTTGTAGAACATTAGAATGATGCACACAAAATGGTTGTTTTTTCCACTTTGTTCACCAAAATCAACCTTTCTGTGAAAGAAACCCGAAACTGTAGGTATTAAAGATGTCATTCATGACAAAAATTGAAAATCACAGTTTGCCGAAATTTTCACCCTCTCAATGTTGAGCGGGCCATTACACAATAATGCTAAGCACGACTTAATACCCTTTTTTGTAGAGCCGGTCACATATAGTTTAAAACCGGGCAGGGCCTGTATGGCCGCCATTAATGGACCGAGCCGAAGGCTTTATGTCTTGAATCATGGAGGAAATGCTTGAATCATGAACTTTTAATGCTTGAATTAACTTTGGCAGTTCTGCATTATGATAAACCATTAAAATGGTCAGTTGTCTTTGCATTTACAGCAGGAGAAAAGCATAGCACCTGAATCTGAATAAAGGCTTGTGATCTTTCTTACATCTCACCTTTTCAACCTGTCAATTTTTTTTCAGGTTCCTGCAACAAACTCGAAGAAACAATTCGCTAACAAGTTCGATCAAGTTTCCAAACTTTCACTTTTCCACTTTTCGGTCGGTTTATAATACCGCCCTCAAGAGTTCAAAAGCGATTAGGAAGAGCCCTCTATTGTTAATGATTGACAAACCCAAATTATGTCATGTACGTATTGAAGAGGACGATATGGACTGAACGCCCGCCCACTTTCGGTGAGTTTTTCTCGATTTATCACGAGCCTTTGGGCCCATAGCTTATACCATTTTCCTTGGCCACATACGTAGCCGAATCGTAAATGTATTGGTATAGGATATTTAATGGAAAAACCACACAATAAGTTTTTTTTTTCTCGAAGTAAAAAAATGATCTGATGATGCGTAGTTTCTAGTGTACATAATTTCAGCATGACGTCGCCAGCAATAGCAATGACTCACACTCATTGGTTTGTTGATCACTTTGTAGCCTGTACAGTGAAGGATTCATTTCCGCCTCTGTTTCTATAATTGTTTGTGGTCATAATAAAGGGTAGACCTGAAAACGTGGCTGGGCATAGCTATATATACTTTTTTAGTCATTTAATGATAGCCACGCTCCGTTCTCATACTCATAGTCTTAGGCTTAGTCTTTGGACTTTCGAAATTTCTAAGGTTCGTGTTGCTGTTGGGCTCCATTTTTCCCCTCAAATTTCTTTGGAACGACAGACCCTTTGCCACTGGAAAATCTTGGATAACCTCTCATGTAAGTACTGAACACGCAGTGCACTGCTAGTTAAATTTTGGTACTGTAAATGGAAGGTCTTCATCCGGGATTTCAAACATGTCGAAAGTCCCGAGATATGAACAGAGCGTGGTTATGTATATTAAGCCATGTTTACGAGTCTAAATAAAGGTCTAGTGGTGTAACTGTTTAACAAACAATAATTACGGGAAAAAAATAGTTCCTTTTTACTTCTCTGTTCTCTGTTTTCACTGTGTCTCTTTTCAAATGGATGTCCTTTTTTTGGTTTTCTTGATCATGTCTGATGATACATGTATATGAAATTATTACATTCAAAATGTATGATATAATAAATTAATGGTCAAGACATGTTATAGGGATATTTTAATAGTGAAAATAATGTTTGAAAATGTTCCATGTCAATAGGCCGAGTTAATAAAACAAAATGTTTTCTTGTTTGGACTCTTTTTTTTTAAATGAAGGAGGCAGGCCTCTTTTCCCCCAAGACGTTTCCCCCCCCCCCATTTTCTCGACTCTTTTGCTTATAGAAAAGGAGCAGTAATCCTCCATGCTCTTTCTACATAAATGACTGCAATTTTGAAGGAAACAAATAAAAAGACAATATGTATATTGAATTTTGAAATCAAAATATAATCAAACAATGGAGTTGGGCAGGGAAAAGGAAGCGGCCCAGGACGAGGAACTGGTATATTTTTGTTACTTGGCAGCTTGGCCTTATGATCATAAATATGGTTCATACATGTAACAAACTTGACCAATGTCAGTTTTCTTTTCTCTTTATACTTCAAGCCTTTTTGAAATTTTTTACTCGTACAATTGAAACCGCCTTGTGTTCAACTCTAGTTGGTCGTTGTTTGTTTACTGAGCAAAGAAGATGCTGTTTCAATCAACTTGTTAATTTTGGAAGTTACTAATCCTTCCTCCATGTCACCATTAAAAGAGCAGATAGGGGAAATATTTGGGGGAATTGTGCCTTTGATGATACAAGCATGGAATCTGGCCCACAGTCAGAGTATGTCATGAGAAAGATATCTGGCTTAAGGGCCATCACAGATTTGACCTTTGAAAAAATATTGGTAGAATAACGAGCAATTTCCAAAAATTTCAAAATGGCTGCCATTGCTTGTTAGGCCAAAAAAAAGAAAATATTCGGTCTCTGGTCAGACCAAACTGAATCCAACAGCGATCCAACTTTGTCATATACCTGATGGAGCCTATTGGATTGAGCAGTAAACCCCTTGTGTACATTGGTGTCCTCCATAATTTGCCTTGGTGCTTTCAGCAGGCAACTGAACCGCATTATAACGCCTTGGTGCTCTTTGGATTCAGCATACAACTGAAAATGAGTCACAGTGGATTGAGCAGGAACATTTGGAAAAAATCTGTGATTAAAATGGCGCGGTAGTCCTGAAGAACGACTTATTTTTATTTTTGGGCCTTATTCTACCAATATTTTTTTCAAAGGACATATCTGTGATGGCCCTATAGCCAGATATATCTTTTTCATGACGTACTCTGACTGTCTGCCAAATGCCATGCTTGTATCATCAAAGGCACAATCCCATCACCTATCTGCCGTACTGTGTCCATTGTAAAATGCAGTTATAATTCAATCAGTGTTGATATTCTTTCCCCAGATTTGAATTGTTGATCATCGCAATGCTCCCATTGCAGTAGCCGGGCCTGTGCACTTATCAAGAATAATCCATCATCCGACACAACAAAAGCAAGACCTTGTACATAGTTGGACCCACCACCGCCTCTGCAATAACTGGATAGGCAACACAGAGAGGATTTTCAATCCATAAAAGATGTCGTTTGGCCATGGAGACTTTGGAGGGCCGGGAGGGGGTGCGTATACCGATGGGGGTTACTCCACATACAACTCTGGCTCTGGAGGTACATGTTATTTAGCAAATTGCATTTCTTTCAAAACAACTGCAAATACTATTTAATTCATTTAACTGTGTTAATGCAAACAGGGAGGCTAATATCCACTAAGGACTCTCAGTGGTGGATTTATTGTTCAAACAAAAATAGAACTTAATGGTTATTATTATTATTAGTATTATTATTATTATTTTTTCGGGGGGTAATGAAACCAAGGATTCCTTAAAAGCGCCCTAGGCACTGTAGCTCGCAAGCCTGAAGAAACCTGTAGAGAGGAGACAATGAGAAGAAATTACAGTCGTAGAGGTGGGAGGAAAACCGCAGAAGAATATTCTGGAGAAAACCACGGAATCAGAAAACCGAAACCCAAAAACCCAATCCACCATTGGCCCAGGCGAGATTCGAACCGGGTCACAGTGGCGGAAGGCGAGGAAAGTACCATTACGCCAACCTGACTCCCCATATTTTGTACTATAAGTGGGGCGATGAGACTACGGAGTTTTACTTCAATGGAAAAAAAAATTTGCAACGAAAAGCCAACGAACTCCGAAATAGCTGAACTAATGCAAATACTTTCACTGGACTCGGTCAAGCAGTTCATTGGGTATTTGAATTCTAATATCATTGCCATTTCTTTTCCACAGGGCGGAACAGCTCCGCAGCAGATCAGAACAGACTGATGCAAGGCATTGGTTCCAACATACAGAAAATCTCCCAGAATGGTAAGTCAATCTAGTCTGAGTATCACCCGTTATCCACGGAGCCAGTCTCCTTTATAACCTCTGATATGTCTTGACATGCAGAATTATGCAAGCCGCGCGCCAGCCAATCAGAGTCGATTTTACTAAATCGTGACGTCATTTCATTCCCAAATCAGGACTAAATGGTTTGATTGGTCAATTCGAATGCAGTGTTTTGTAAAAATGACAACAGCAGGGCGCATTATTGCGTAACATGATACAGAGCGCGTGACACATTTGACTAGCAACGGGTGAATGACCAAAGACCCGATATAGAAAGCGCTCACTGATTGGTCAAAATCTAGGAGGTCAAGAGGCGGGGTCTTGCCTTATTAACTAGCGAATCTGTTCATATGTAAAAGACTGGCTTTGGCCACGGTCTATTACATAGACTAACGTTAATCCAGTCCATTATCCAATATTTACATGTAGATCTGTCGAGAGAGGGAAGTGGAATACATTGTGCATGACAAACAGCTGGATTCGAACCCTTGACCGTCCTTTCAGCAGACACAAATTTCGTAGTATATGTTATCACATATCTTGACGTTTTACTTCCACAGTGAAAGAAATTGAACGGATCATCCCTCGGCTGGGAACGCCTGACGACAACAAGACTCTCAGATCAAAACTGTAAGTGCTTCATCCTCATTTATTGTAATTTAATGTTAAAATAATACTCATTCTTGGGAATAAACATAGTTTCCCCTTCTTAGGTATTGCAATCAAACAAACATTGAGATTCTCCCTCCTTTATAGAAGTACAGCAAAACTTCACTTTATAACAAAGCAATTGGGTCCATTATTGTTTGGTATAGTGGTCATTTGTTATAGCAATTATTGGCCTCCAATTGTCAGTTTGTTTGTACACAAATTTCTGGAGTCACAGGAAATGTTCGTTGCAGCCAAATGTTCGGTACAGCAGTGTTCATTATAAGCAGCGTTCAACATGTAGTACTCTATTTTCATTGGTTTATTTGTTGTCATTAGTGATGAAGTCCAGCACTACACCAATCAATTAGCCAAGGACACAAACCGGATGCTGAAGGACCTCAGCAATGCCCCGCCTCCCGTATCCCAATCAGACCAGGTGAGCACCAGTTATCATGCCCACTCAAGCTACATTCAATAAATATCGACAGAAATAATCAGAGAAATTGCAGAGTATTCTGTTTAGTGACGCCAATTTCCAGTGGGTTACTTAAGTCATGGAGTGATGTGAATCATCGCCTCCAGGTTTCTCGTTAAGCGGACAAGGCAGCTAAGTCGTCTTCCTCGCGTAGTAGGCGAGGCATCAAAGCCACCTTCCCAGGGTATCAGGCTGGGCGGTGAAGCCACCTCCCCATCAAAGCGAGCCCTGCCTATCAATAATCATTATCCTCTTCTCCCCGTGCAGAGGCAGCAGAGGATGCAGAAAGAGCGATTCACCAGCGATTTCTCGGCGGCGCTGAACCAGTTCCAGAGAGTCCAACGAGAGGCAGCCCAGAAGGAACGCGAGGGGGTCAAGCGGGTCCGGGCCAACTCAGGATTTGGGGTCAGTACCCAATAAAGAAAATACCCATATTGATTTGCCTTTATTATGCAAGTCACGTCTGACATCTGTGGCATATGTACAGGGCTGCCTGGTTAAAGGATTCAAAGCTGATAAGAGACGGAAAACAAAGCACAACAGAAGCAACGATTTTAAACGTTTCGTTTCATTTGAATTAATTTTATGTGTTTTTCTTTGCAGGATGATTATGATGAAGGACCCAATGCTCTCATCAATTGGGAAGGGTGAGATGATCAAATCATGTTGTTGTTGTTGTTTTTTGGTTGAGAATTGTTTTACTTGTCTAATAACTTTTTAAAAAATGCCCTGTAGGGATGGCAAGCCTGACATCACTTCTTAAACGTATATTATCCCTCTTATGCAAACATTCATTCTGTGCCAAGTGCTTTTCAACAGTTTAGAATTCCCAGCCTTCATAAAGCAAGATTGACTGGCTGTGACTGTTTATGTAATTTGATACAGCTTTGCTTTGACTGTGGGTGATTGATAAGCCAGCTGTACCCACAACTTGCCTGCTTTGTCTGTTCATGGTCTGTTGACTGAGTTTGACTAGTCACAGTGCTTGCTTGACCTATGATCTGACAACTGGTTACTAGCCTGTGTTAAAAGTATGGTTGGGGAAGTGGATGGAATTTTTGACTGTCTGTGACTACTTAAATAGCAGGAGGGTTGTGCATGGTTGTGCAAATAGATCGATGTTTCAACTTGGGAGGCTTTCCCCTTTGGAGGCTTTCTTATGAATATGCATCATCTCATCAGGAAATTTGTAATCAAATCTTGCTCTGCATCACAACCTAACAACAAAGCAAGACTTTTTTTGGATGCTTGAATACTTAGATACTATAATTGTTCAGTCTGTGTTGAATGAGTTTCTCACTGGTTCTCTGCAGTAGTGGTCCCCAGCCCCCAGCGATGCAGCAGAGCCAATTCCAACAGGAGGACTTCGAAGCCCTGAAGGAAAGAGAAGCCCAACTCCACAAACTGGAGGTAGGCATATCACCCCTGAAATGGTATTATTTCAGAAGAAAACACTCATTGAAAGTGGTTGAAGACAAATTTGCCAACGGGCACATCTTTTTTGTTTTTCGAGCATTAGCCACGGAATTCAATTACCAGACTTCAAAAATTGTGCATACGTTTTCTTTGTTTGCTCAAAATGTACAGTATCCACCGAGCTGAAATCTCAAGTTTAGTTGTTGTGCACCCTTCCTAACAATTGGAGCAATTTTTGTTGCTTCAAGCGGGAAAAAATTCACTAAACGGAAATGATACTATGTAACTTTATTTATGAACCTATGTGTACTTGAGCCTAAGTTACTTATTGCTGTCACAATTGTATCTCATCAGTCGGACATCGTCGACGTGAACACTATCTTTAAAGATCTAGCAACGATGGTTCATGAGCAGGGAGACGTGATCGGTAAGCCAAACATTGGAGGAGAAAGCTTTCAAAAATTCTCCAGTTCTCAAAACATGACAGCGTATTGGCTCTGTCGGGGACATTGCATTAAAAAAAAAAAGGAAGTCCAGTAAAAAACAATTTTAAACACATTATCCAACTCGTTGTTTCAGCATTGTCTTTGGGCGATTTCTTATAAAGTTCTTGGATTTGGATTCTTGGAACGATGGCTAAATTTATGCCCTCCTTTATAAATTTTGGTAAATAGTGTTCAAATATTCGTGACTCGAATTGACTTGAGTTAAGTATTTGACTGGACTTGACTCGACCTTCTTGACCCAATGACTCGACTCGAGTCACTTCTTTAAAATGGCTCGACTCGACTCCAGTCACTTCTTTAAAATGGCTCGACTCAAGTCGCATCTTTAAACTGATTCGACTCGACTCGAGTCACTTCTTTAAAATGACTCGACTCGACTTGAGTCACGAAAATCAGTGACTCGTTACAACTCTGGGGGATACACAATATTCTTATTTGTAAACAAATATGCTCATTTGTACTTTACATTAATTTTGTATTAATTTTGATGTATGATCTTCAAAACTTGACTTGGTACATTTTAACGACTCCTCTTCAATCATGCAGATAGCATAGAGGCAAATGTGGAAACGGCCGAGGTTCACGTTGAGCAAGCCAACACACAGCTAGTGAAAGCCAAGACGTATCAGGTAAGACCCAGATTTGTCATTCTCTCTCTTGCTGCTTGCATTTCTGTTGAGTACTTTTTGACAAGGACAATTTTGAGTTAGAACCACAGCATGTGGGTTGTAGTACAGTGCAGTTTGTATGTGTATGGCTCATAGGTATAAGAACTACATGTACTTATTGGTTCTATAAATTTGGGGTCCACTTTTTTCCCCGTCTTTGTTACGTCTCACATCTCTGATTTTGTAATTCTGACGCACTCGTTAAAGGTAGAGTATAACATTTACAGCTATCCAAACAGGAACTGACACAATTATTGTTGAAAGCTTACTTGATTCAAAGATAGTAATGGCACTAAAGTCCCTGTGAAATTATTCTTTCTGGCATGCTGTCATTTTGAAGAAAACAATAAAGAAGGCCATTTCCAAAGATGTGTCAAGTGGTGCATTTTTGGAAATTTCCGTTAGTAGTTGGTATGTAATTCGGCAAATCCCCGAATGGGTGCATTGCAAGCGTTGTCACAACGCAAATGCGTGCGTGGTTACTATTTTTCATCACGTAGCTGCAATCGGCTAACGTGTCCCGGACGGTGATTCCAGGCGCAATTCAAAAAAGACTCGGCAACCTATAAATTGAAATCGCGATCCTAGAATATTGTTTTTCTCAGAATATGCAGTGTTCATAGTGCTAAAACTTTATCATGTTAGTTGTTAGATTTTGAGTATTTTTGTTGCTTCAAATGAAAAAAATGCACAAATTACAAATGATCTACCCTACCTTTAATGCAATCATCCACCAAGAATGATTAGGCCAAAAAAAAGTCTTTCTCTGGTCTGTGCACTTGCCCAAAAAAAGGGGTTTTTTTTTTTTTTTTTTTTTTTTTTTTTTTTTTGGCTCAAATGTGCTGTGATGATGACAAATGGTGCCTAACTACTTAGTCAAATATTTATGGGAGAAGACCAGAGAGAGGCCATAAAGCTTATTCGATCATCATAACCCCATCTAAAAACAAATTAAAAAAGTGCAGCAAGGATTCCAGTCAAACAGTGAGTTTTTGGTTTTTTGACATCATCATTTCATGAAAAAAAAAAACCTTTTTTTTCAACAACGTGTGCATGGCTACGGCGACGCACGCGCATACCAGAAACCGGAGACTTTTTTGGGGGGCCTTATGAATGGTAAATTACCTACCCAACAAATTTAAAAATGGCTTGAAGTCTTTCTTAATGACACTTGATTGGTAAATTACAAAGAACCAAGGTAACAGGGACAGGAAAGATGTCGCACTTTGGACCCAAATTTATAGAATGACCGGTATACATGAAGATGTATCTAGAGTGCTGCAACATTGCTTGCATGCTTTCTGCTTCATAACACTCCCGCATGATTCTTTGACGCATCCGTTAGCTCGGACTTCATAATGCTTGCGCAAAATTCTTTGGCTTGCTTTTGTTTTCAAGAACACGAGTGCAGAATTCTTTGACACAATTCCTCTCCTTTGTTACTTATCCAAGCTGCAAACAATGCTGCATTTTCTCAACAAAATTCCATCAAACTTAAACCAAAATTACAAGCATTCTAAACAGGGTTTTGTGGGGTTTTGTTGGGAAATGTTTGAGCTACCCTTCTATTCATATCATCCAAAACTTCACCCTCACCACCATTTGTCATTCCAAATGGCTTCTTACCTTTAACATATAAGTTACAAATTTTGTAAAATCCTTCTTTTGAGTAAAAAATCGAGTGATTTTTGTATAACAGTGAGGAAAACCTCCAATCTTTCTAAAACTCTAGTGCTTCTAAAAAGTCATGGAGAAGTGCAAGAAGAAGTCACTGATAACTTGGAATGTGTTTTTTCTACACTGAAACACTTTTCGAAACAGTGGTGCCAGTTTTTATACATTGTTGCTGTCAAAAGAAAGGATGCTTAATCTCAGGAAACTTCTAGCAACAGATTGTCCATATTTGTGTTTCGTCTGCTGTCTTGCAAGACTTGCATGGCCTGTTGTTGGTGTGAATGTGATTAAAAATTGTTGGACATTCATTAGATGTTTGTTTTAAATTTGGATAGTTCGGACAAATTTGTGCCAAATGTATGCAAATGTGTCTTTCTTGTTTGTGAAAAAAAATTGTGATCCCCTGTTTTTCAGTGAACAACAAAATGTCTTTTGCGTGTTCAAATTCTGGCTTAAATCCTCTTTGGAGTGTTGTGTTCATGGTGTGTTTAGTGAAGAGGAAGTCTTGTGAATTAATCGGCAAAAGGTTTCCGACTTGCTTTCCTGACAGTCTAAAGCTCGGAGGAAAAAAATCCTGATCACCGTGTGCTGTGTGGTACTCCTTGGGGCCATAGCCCTCTTTATCTATCTCGTGGTCCCCAAGAACTAGCTGGCCACCCGCTCACCGCCGACTCATTTCACTTTGGTATGTGGAGGGAAACCAGTTGTGACCAGCTCCATCATAACAAGGAATAAGTCTCAGGCTAATAATAGGCTGCTAATTTTGTGGCGGCGGCAGTTTGGATGCCATATATGCCCCGGGTTTCACGCTGGGCCAAGGCATGTGACCAAGTTGACAGAATTTAATAATAGATCAGAGTTATAGCTCTTACATTCACTTCCTCACTTCTTCTTCAAAACACACTTTTATTTTCAATTTATTTGTTCCATTTATTTGCCACACAATCATTCCTACAAGCATCATGTTGCTTTGTTTGTGTTTCCCAGCTCAGTGCTTCTTTCAGTTTTGAAAGAAATTTTAGCCAAAGATTGCAGTTAGTCTCTTGCACTTCTGTTAGGCCAAACAAAAATAATAGTTCTGCTTCCGGTTTCCCTACCTACCCTATTCTAACAGACCCTACCCAAATTTTTTTATTGGAAAAATGAGAAAAAAAAACACCCAAACCATCACTTCATACCTTTTACCCTTGACTTCACGCGGATGCCTCCATATGATCGTACACAAAAAAACAATTGTCCAAAAAAAAGAAATTCCCTACCTACTTACCCTATTTTTGAATGCCATGTAATCGGAAGCTGAACTGGTTATTTTTTTTTTTGCCTTATCCCAGGTTTAAGTGTAAAGTGAAGAACTATCTAAACCCTGTGCTTTTTCATGAGTGATATCTTTGTGAAACTCAGTACTGTACCTGCGTCTAGCTTTCCTTCATATCTAATGATCTGCCATTTTTCTTGAAATATGAGGCATGCATGCATCTTTCCTTACAGCTGGGGTGTACAGTATCCCCAAACTCAGAAGCCTGACTAGTTTCTTTATTTGTTGGAGCTGGTCACAGCTGGGAACAATCAAGCTTTTTTAACATACGTGCATGACTCAGTAATGCTTCTCGTACTTCACCCAAACCCTGCTGAATCCAACAGGGTCCAACTATGTCACACACCCGATGGAGCCTGTTGGATTGAGCAGTTAACCCTTTTGTGTACATTCCTGATGCAAAATGTTGGATTCAGCAGGCAACTGAGCCGCATTATAACGCATTGTTGGACTCTGTTGGATTCAGCAGACAACTGAAAATGAGGCACAGTGGATTGAACAGGAAAGTCCGGTTGGACTCTGTTGGATTTAGGAGGGTAGTCCTGAGGAAGTACTAAGGGGTTGGGGTAAAAGGACTTAGATGTGCACAGGACTCATACTTTTCCACCCTCATAATTTATTTATTTATTCATTCTTTGTAAAATTTTACATGTGAGCAATTTGCAATCATTCACATTACACCAGACACTGAGAGAAGCAATCGTAGTTAGATATTTTTCCTTCTAGAGCTAACAATCAGTGCAAGATTTTCCTTCAGTAATCAAACTTGCCATCCCCCAAGCTTCACCTTTTACTCCTGGTTGCTTCTCAGGGGAGCAGAGCCTGTCGCATCAGTCTGTCATCCATCTTGGATGTGTAATTGCTTCTGTAATGTTTGCCCGTCAGGGTATTTTGGCTAGTAACCTATCCTATGCAACACCATGCGGCACTTTACAAAGTAAGAAGCCTGTCCAATCTAAACAGGATCCATCGGTTCAAAATCCTGAGGCCAAACTACCTCAGAGTCTGTGGGTGCCGACTGCAGCAGGAAACAACTGTGGCGTTGTTTGATAGGACCAGCTCGCATTGTCGCAGAATTGGCTGTTGATGCACTGGTGTTTAACAGACCAATGCAGCAAGGTCCCACATGCTTTTGGCAACTTTCCCGTCTCATTTTGTTTTTCCCCTCTTCTGGATTCCTTCCCTGACAGAGCAAGGCTCGGCGTAAGAAGTTCATCATCTTCATCTGCGTTCTTGTCCTCTTGGCCATTCTTGGAGTCATCATCTACTTCGCTATTCCAAAGAGTAAATAATCATGACTCCTTTCGAAAGCCGAGACCTACAAACATTGGTAACAAATGTTTGTTTGTTTTTCCCCCTTTTTTTATTAAATGTTTTTTGGTCAAAGAATACTGATAATGTGAGATGTTCAAAGGAATGGATTCCTGTAATAACTCTCTAAACTTATGAAAACACATTTATATTCCTAAGTGCAAAGAGGCAAGTTGGGGTGAAGTGTCTTGCTCCAAAACACGATATATTGCCAGCAGCAGGATTCGAAACCCTGACCCTCTGATCACTTGTAGTTGAGTACCATTGGTTCATGTTTACACTGTGTAAATGTTCAAGAGATGTAGCGGTTTCAACATGGAACAAGAAGTTCTGTCAACGTTTCAGTTAGAATACTGTGGTCATCTTTATAAGTTATAAGACCTGTACATTGAAAAATGTACAACGCAAAATTCTTAATCACTCCTGTCATGAAAAATACTAAGCACTGTTTACATTTATTTTGCTGTGAACATTATTTTTAGTTTTCCTTACAACACTAACGTACAATTTGTTGTCAAAACTCTTTTCCCCAATTTACAACATTGTAACATTTACATAGATTTTCGGACAGAAACATAAATTGCAAAATTTACACAGACTACTTACAAAGTCATTCGCGCCGCAACTGTGCAACCAGCATGAATATTTCTGCTGCTAGTTCTGATAAACGAGATTATTTACTAAAGTGGCCCGGTACAAGGAACCTCGTTATAAACCGTACTGGTTTTTTAAGGTCTAGCTGTACATGACAAAACAATATATGTGACGTGATGTTTTCAAATGTGTTAACCAATTGTTAAAAGAAATAGAAGCAAGATTGTAAATATTAATCAATCAGTTTAATGGTTTACATTGGGAAAGACGGAACGTATGTGCTGTATCATGTGCACTGAAGTCACCATCATGATAATCCTTATCCTTATCATGATAAGAGTATTAGTAGAGTACAAAGGTTTAAAAACCAAAATCGTGTGCCAGGGGCGGATCCAGAACACAATTTTTTTTGGGGGGGGGGCCCAAAAAAAGTTTGGTCCCCCCAAAAAGTGGGGCAAACAAATAACGGTGTGGGGTTCGGGGCCCGCTTAACAGCCCCGACAAATTTTTGGATTCTAGATGCTCTGTGGTGCGATCTGAGGCAATTTCTGACCACTTTAACCAATGTTTTTTGGAGGAAAAGATGGTGGTGTACTCATTGCCTGCCTTTATTGCGATGTCACATAAAAAAAAAAAAAATTGGTTTCGTTATTTTTTTTGGGGGGGGCCCCCCTGGATCCGCCCTTGATCGTGTGTATCAATCGGGTATGAGCTTATTGTGTGCTCTGTCAGTGAAGCCAGTATCTCAGTAACACACCCATTCACATTTTGTTTACCTTACCCCTGCATCTTCCTAACCCCCCCTCCCCCCCCCAATTTTCCTAACCCCCTCCCTCTCGCCCATATACATCTATTATCACCAGTCTCTTGTCAAATGATAGTCCTCTGACAAGGTTTGGGAAAGATTTCCATATACGAAGTTCACTCAACACCCTGTGTACAAACCCTATGAGATTCTAAGTGTTTTCTAAGAAAATGCTTGTATTTTCTCACTGCTCAAATTGACTTTGATGACATGAAATTGCTATCTGGGGGCTTGTTTAATAGTCAATACAGAGGAAAATTAGTGAACTTCGTATATGGAAATCTTTCCCAAGGTTTGCAATGTTGTGGCAATTAGGAGACATACGACTTGAACAGAAGACTACTATAACATATCTTTATAGCAACATCCTAAATGTTGGTGCAAGTTTGTTAGCATTGGTATCAGCTTAGCCTTCTTGTGCAGCCGTTTTTTGACATCTCAGTTCTAACACTTTGCTCAACTATGATAGCTGACTCACCGTTAAGAATTGTTTTAAAAAAAAATGTGCACTGATTTAACTTTTATTTTCCCCATGTCTGTTTGTTTTTTTTGATTTATTATACAAAGTTTTATAATTATGAATTATTATACAAAGTGTTATAATTCCCTGTACTCGTAAACGCAAATCTTCCAATGTAACCAATTGCAAGGTAAATGGTCGGTGTGTTTCTGTTTAGTTTTGCTTTATTTTACAGTAAGGTGTATTTATATTCGTAGTTGAATATTGAAATTCGTATTAATATTAAAATTAAACGCCATGAACACAGCGCCACGTGGAATTTATAGTAAAATGAACATGTGTAATATATTCTTCTAAACGGTAGCATAGATGAAAATGTACAAACATTTGTAAAATGCGTAAACTTTTTTTTTAAGAACTGGCATAGATAGTTGCGCTCTAAATTTTCAGGTAAATCAGACTTGAATGTAAGTTTGGGGGAATACTTGTACGAATTTCTTTGTATTCCTTGATATTTGGGGACAAACGTTGATAATTCCAAAGTATTGATTAAGCACGCCTATACAAATCAATAAACTACGTACTACATGTACATGTATGGTATAAGCAACTATTGCCGTTGGCATTAAGTACAGTACTTAACAAGTTTGTTTTGGTTTGTTTAACATTGTAACACCTTATCGTTTCGGTTTGCGGTAACACCATGTAGTAATAACTACTGCTTAGAAGATACAATGTATTTCGTTCTGAAAAGAACTTGTCCTGCTTATTATCAACTTTGCTTAGTAGTTTTTTGTTCTGATAAGAAAGCAGGACTGTTAACAGAACAAAAAAAACTATTAAGCAAAGTTGATAATAAGCAGGACAAGTTCTTTTCAGAACTAAATATCTTCTAAGCAGTAGTTACTACCACGTGGTTTTACCGCAAACCGAAACGATACCGATACTCCACCATGCAAAGCCTCAAATCTTATATTGTAACACCTTATTATTTTGTTTGTTTTGTTGTTTCGTTCTGTTGTCTGACTTTCAGTTTGCAGTGCTGAATTGAGAATTTTCCATGACATTCTCAATTGATGATGGGTTATAGAAGGAAAACATTTAATCAACATGTTTCCCTCACACAACCGTTATTAATCAAGCCAAGCCAAGTTTAAAGTTAGTCTGTGCAATAGACCATGGCGAAAACCATGGTCTATGTGAGCAGATTCGCTGATTAATTAGGCAAGACAACCCCCTCTTGACCTCTAGAGTTTGACCAATCAGCGGGCGCTTTCTGTATCGGGTCTTCGGTCATTCACCCGTGCACGTCATAGACAATGGATACAAAAAACTTGTGTCACGCGCTTTATATCATGTTACGCGATATGCCCCGGCTGTTGTTGTATTACAAAACACTGCATTCGAATTGACCAATCAAACCATTTAGTCCTGATTTGGGAATGAAATGACGTCACGATTTAGTAAAGTCGACTCCCATTGGCTGGCGCGCGGCTTGCATATATCTGCATGTCTAGACATATCAGACGTCATACGGGAGACTTGGCTCCGTGGATAACGGGTGATACTCAGACTAGTTTAAAGTACATAATGCGCAGAAAAAGGCCAAGATTGCCTATCAGCACAGCGCCCTCTGCCGCTGATAAAAAATTAAGTTCGTACCATTCGTCCTAAAAAAAATTACGGACTCTGCATGCACATGTAGAACCATTACGCAAAGTTTGTGTAGCCAGCCTTCAGTCAGCATTTTACACTATTCCGCGTAACAAACGTGAACATTTGAAAAAGCACAAAACTGCACGAGTTGAAATGATATGGCTGTACAACTGTCAATGTTCTGTTATATATTTTGAACCAAAAGGGGTATTTTGTAACGCTGTTTTCCCATTCGGCATTGGGCTATGCGCGATCTTGAACAATTTCGCTGATTATGTATGTTCATTATGATAATCATGCATGCTAATGGCTACGTATAAGGCAATGAAAACTATAAGGCAATGAAAACTTGAAGAAGAAACATAGCTGATACGTCTACATGTGTCTTGTGCGAGACTTCATCATCCGTTGGTGTGGATACTTGGCCTATTGGTACATCAAACCTCAATAAACAAACAAAAATGCGATATTTCATGTCTATTTCATTTTTGTATTTTAATGTTTACATGTACATGTACTCCACAACACACGTGTTAAATAGAAACAAACCAACTTAATTAAATGTGAAAGTAAGTTTTGTATCACACTGGTCAGTTAAGAGAATTTCACATGAAGAGCACAATACTTAAATGAAAATCGTCGTATGTTTAAAACTACATTCATAGCTTTAAAAGTCGAAACCCATGTTGTCGATAATTGCCAAGAGACAAATCCCAGAGCCAGATCACTCCTGCACCCTGGTCAAGTTTGTGTTATTCTTGTATTAATTAAAATGTAACAATGTGACGTTGAAGAAAAAAATATCCGGTGCAGCTAAAAGCTTCCACAATAAACACACAAAACACAAACATCTGCTTTTTAAAGGCAACCGGTGCCTGAGCAGCATACAATTCTTTGAAGAGATCAACTCTTCGTCAATAAAATAAATGGACGGAATTCGTTAATACTTGTATAAGGCACTTCGGTTACAAATTTATATCTGAAAACAAAATTAGCCTTTATTGCGTCAGCACATCTCTCAGTCTGTGTCTCACACCGTCTCTTATACTGTATTTGTCACTTTCTCAATGTCACAATCTCGTCTCAAACTCTCATATTCATCTCACATTCTCAATCATTTCTTTTCCCCCTCGGTGGACTCAAACATTCCACAACCCATCTCACTCACCACCTCTATTCCTCTCACTGTTTCTCACCCTCGCTATCACCCTATTTGACATATTTCCATAGTATCCGACTCGCTCTCTATTTCACCCGATGTTTCTTTCGCACTTACTCCCTCCGATGGAGAGTCTCACTCATACTCCCTATGCACACAATATGATTGGATCCGTGGGGTTGCTGTTTGCTGTTGATAAGCGCTCATCCATCCTTCTACCCAGCAATGATACGAACGTTCTTCATTGTGCGTTACTGTCACAGTTTCGCGAACCTTATAATTCATATATCTCATGTTCACAGTATTCATTCCCGGCATATTATTTGAGCTGTTAATTAAAATAAACACCCGCAAAAACCAATGTCAGTGCCGTTAAAAATGTGCCGCAATTTCTCAGAAGCTGCGAACAAGATCAAACGTGTTTGACAATATTGTTTTCACTTTCAATGCTAACATCGCCTCAGCGGTCAGAATTAAACAGTTTTTAAAAAAAATGGCGTAAAAATAATTTATGTCAGACACTTTAAAGTCTGACGGCGAAATGTCATGATCCTACACCCGTTTGTATCACCTTCGCGGTGGCACATCTCGCGGCCAATAAAACTTGGCTTCGGCGGAATCTTTGGCACTATGCCCCTCAGGCACGAGTAACATTCGACGGGGCGAGACACTGTCCACAACAATCCTGAATTTCAGTTGTATTTGTCCTCAAAAAAAATAAACATCAGTCAAAAGTTTGCTGTGTTTTCAGACCGCGGAGGCTTCGCCTTCGGGCACGCCCGACGAGGCGTCCGTATCCTGCGTCGGTGCTCCCTCGGCCTGCCTGGCCAGCCGCGCCAGGCGAACCTTCTCTGCGTGGGCTTTCCTCTTTTCCTGTTTCTCCCTGAGCGCTTGCAGGCGGGCCTCCTTGTTTTCAGTCTTTTTCTCCATGTCGGTGGTGGTCCTGATGGCCACTTCTTTCTTCTGGGCCTCCTCTGAGGCGTCGAGGGACTGATGCACCTGCTTCTCCTTGGCGGCTGTGTTGAGTTTCTCGAGTTTCTGGGCTTCTTTCCTCTGTGGAATCAAAAAGAGCAACAAAATTGTCAATGATTACCGTTCAGTTATAGACCACTGTAATTAATTGTTTGCAATGACATGTATGTATTTGTAAGTGCCATTTAAAGGTTGAGTACTTTCTTGATATTGGGTCTGTGAAAGTGGTAAAAAGAGTGTTTCAAGCGGAAAGAATTTGCGCTCAACATTGTCTTCAAGTAGTTTTCCACTTTTATTTCAAGCAAGATAACTACTTGCTATACAGGCCATGTCCATTATGTACACGTAATAATGCATACATGAATAGTTGAAGAACGCTTCAAAATGAAGCTCACTCCGAACTATAAGTAAAGAATCTGTTTCAAGACAGACGGGATTTGCGCTCAATTAACACTGACTTACTAGTTTTCTACTTGCATCTCAAGTAAGTAAACTAGAACTAAGAGGATGTGTTCATGTAATAATGAACAACGTATACAAGTACATCATGTACAGTTGTGCATGTTGACTAGAGCTTCAATATGTAGCCCATCCCGAGCTCATATAATGGTCAGCATTTGCCTAAATTTCACAGGCCTTTCAGTCCCTACGAGATTCCCAGAGACTGAGAGAGGGGGAGTGCCAGAAACGGGAAGTGAGAAGTAAAAGATTGTCTTTGATTCTTACCTTCCGTCTCTCCTCGGCCGATTTCAGCTTGGCCTCTAGCTCTAGTGGCCACTTGGCTATTGGTACATCAAACTTCAATAAACAAACAAAAATGCGATATTTAATGTCTATTTCATTTTCGTATTTTAATGTTTACATGTACTCCACAACACACGTGTTAAATAGAAACAAACCAACTTAAATAAATGTGAAAGTAAGTTTTGTATCACACTGGTCAGTTGAAAGAAATTTCACATGAAGAGCACAATATTCAAATGAAAATCGTCGTATGTTTAAAACTACATTCATAGTTTAAAAAGTCGAAACCCATGTTGTCGATAATTGCCAAGAGACAAATCCCAGAGCCAGATCACTCCTGCACCCTGGTCAAGGTTGTGTTATTCTTGTATTAATTAAAATATAGCAATGTGGCGTTGAAGAAAAAAATATACGGTGCAGCTAAAAGCTTCCACAATAAACACACAAAACACAAAAATCTGCTTTTTTCAAGGCAACCGGTGCCTAAGCAGCGTACAATTCTTTTAAGAGATCAACTCTTGTCAATAAAATATTTAAATGGACGGAATTCTTTAATACTTGTATAAGGCACTTCGGTTACAAATTCATATTTGAAAACAAAATTAGCCTTTATTGCGTCAGCACATCCGTCAGTCTGTCTCTCACACCGTCTCTCACTGTATTTGTCACTTTCTGAATGTCACAATCTCGTCTCAAACTCTCATATTCATCTCACACTCTCAATCATTTCTTTTCCCCCTGGGTGGACTCAAACATTCCACAACCCATCTCACTCACCACCTCTATTTCTCACCCTCGCTATCACCCTATTTGACACATTTCCATAGTAGCCGACTCGCTCCTCTATTTCACCCGATGTTTCTTTCGCACTTACTCCCTCCGATGGAGAGTCTCACTCATACTCCCTATGCACACAATACGATTGGATCCGTGGGGTTGCTGTTTGCTGTTGATAAGCGCTCATCCATCCTTCTACCCAGCAATGATACGAACGTTCTGTCACATTTTTGCGAACCTTATAATTCATATATCTCATGTTCACAGTATTTATTCCCGGCATATTAATTGAGCTGTTAATTAAATAGACACCCGCAAAAACCAATGTTGTCGTAAAAAATGAACAAGATCAAACGTTTTTTACAATATTGTTTTCACTTTCAATGCTAACATCGCCTCAACGGTCAGAAACAGTTTTAAAGAAAACTTGGCGTAAAAATAATTTATGTCATAGACACTTTATACGTCTGACGGCGAAATGTCATGATCCTACACCCGTTTGTATCGCCTTCGCGTTGGCACATCTCGCGGCCAATAAAACTTGACCAATCGGCGGACTCTTTGGCATTATGTCCCTCAGGCACGAGTAATATTCCACGGGGTGAGACACTGTCCACAACAATCCTGAATTTCAGTTGTATTTGTCCTCAAAAAAAATAAACATCAGTCAAAAGTTTGCTGTGTTTTCAGACCGCGGAGGCTTCGCCTTCGGGCACGCCCGACGAGGCGTCCGTATCCTGCGTCGGTGCTCCCTCGGCCTGCCTGGCCAGCCGCGCCAGGCGAACCTTCTCTGCGTGGGCTTTCCTCTTTTCCTGTTTCTCTCTGAGTGCTTGCAGGCGGGCCTCCTTGTTCTCAGTCTTTTTCTCCATGTCTGTGGTGGTCCTGATGGCCACTTCTTTCTTCTGTGCCTCCTCTGAGGCGTCGAGGGACTGATGGACCTGCTTCTCCTTGGCGGCTGTGTTGAGTTTCTCGAGTTTCTGGGCTTCTTTCCTCTGTGGAATCAAAAAGAGCAACAAAATTGTCAATGATTACCGTTCAATTATAGACCACTGTAACTAATTGTTTGCAATGACATTTGTAAGTGCCATTTAAAGGTTGAGTACTTTCTTGATATTGAGTCAAGTCTATGTACTTTCGTGGTCTGTGAAAGTGGTATAAAAAGAGTGTTTCAAGCGGAAAGAATTTGCGTTCAACATTGTCTTCAAGTGGCTGTCCACTTTTATTTCAAGCAAGAAAACTATTGCTAAGAGGCCATATCCATAATGTACATGTACACGGTTTAATGTACATACATGTATACAAAATAGTTGAAGAATGCTTCATTATATTATAAGCTCACCCCGAACTAAGAAAAGAACCTCTCTCATCAGACAGACGGAATTTGCGCTCAATTAACACTTTCTTCAACTAGTCTTCTAGTATCTCAAGTAAGAAAACTAGAACTAAGAGGCTGTGTTCATGTAATAATGTATACAAGTACATTATTGACGAGAGCTTCAATATGAAGCCCATCTCGAGCTAAAATGTTATGGTCAGCATTTGCCTGAATTTGACATCTCTCAGTCCCTACGAGATTCCCAGAGACTGAGAGAGGGGGAGTGCCAGAAACGGGAAGTGAGAAGTAAAAGATTGTCTTTGATTCTTACCTTCCGTCTCTCCTCGGCCGATTTCAGCTTGGCCTCTAGCTCCTCCTTGGTCAGCGCCCGCTTCTTGGTCTTCTTCTTCTTGAGCTTGGCCAGGCGCGCCGGGGGCTTCTTGAGAATCCCAAACTCCGGGGCGATCATGACGTCGAAGGCCAGCCCGCTCTGGCCGGCCACGGGACGGGACAGCAGGCCCTCGTTCTTCAGCTGGGAGATGATATCCTGGTCCGTGCCCCGCGCCTTACCGCTTCGCTTGCGGACCTCGATTTGCGTACCTTGCAGCGTCAAATCTGTAGTTTTGGAGTTGGAAAAGGAAGTATTGTTAGAAATCATGGATTCGGTCTTGTCTTGTCTTTCCATTAGGAAGGAAACAGCAGTTTCAAAATGAACAGGTTTTTTTAGTGGAAAGAGGGAGAGTGTTGTATAGGAATCGTTTGTACAAGTTGTTGATTTGTTTTTTTCCCGTTACATGTATTTGTCTTCCAAGAATGCAGCACTTCTAGTTGAAATGTCAAGTTTTTTTTGTGGAAAAATGGAGTTTCTTTAAACATCCATTTGAGGTTTGTTCTTGTCTTCCGTCTTTCAATTATGAAGAAAACACCAACAATTTCTTTCGGAAAAATCATTCTAAATTTGCATTTGGTTTTATACGTCCACGCCTTCTTGGCATGTAATTTCATGTATATGTTTTAAAAAATGTTACTTTCTTGCTTCAGTTGTCAAAAATACATGTACATGTCTTCAATTCGTTAAGAAAAAAATGTCCTTTACCGTGTAACATAAGAAATTGAACAGTGTTCCAAATACATTTGCCAGAGGGATGAAATATGGCGCATGAAATGTGTCGTGACATATATCGCCTTCCCTAACGTGCCTGGAGAGTGGAGACCGACAAATATCATTCAACAGGTTATAAAGTTATGAATATTCATGATATACCCCCAGCTTAGCCGTGCACACTGGTTTGTAACGTAATCGTATTGACTGAACACAATAGAGACAAGGTACGTCACATGCTCGTTGTCAAAGCAGTCTTTTGTCTGCGACACGCTGGCGACGTGTTCTGCCGGTGGGTGGGTTGAGATTTTTTTTTTTACGAGCGTCGGTACGGCGTCAGTTTTACAAAACATGAAATAATGAACCAGATATCTTCAACTTTTGCACGTTTATGTTTTTCTGTAAACATTTTGTAATAATGTATTCGCGTGCTATGAAAATTGGGAAGGCCTAGGTTTTTGTTTTCATATGATGCAAAAGGAAAAAATAAGAACAGAAATGTCAGCCTGTTTTGTCGCATTTTGCCAGCGAAGGAAGAAAGTTCTGGCGAAATAATTTGATTTGAAGTTTAAAACATGACTATTTTGCCATTTCATTGTAACAGTTTTTGTGTGAGTATATACTTGTGATTGTTTCTGTGAATTGTTCCGATGTCTGTTCGTAGTGGTTAGACTAACTGCTTTTTGGGGGTTGTGCGGTGTTGTCTGGAGGACTTTTTGGCTGTTTGGGTTTTTTTTGCTGAAAAGAGAAGTGTTTCTTACCTGGCGTGTTTGGCCTATTTCCTCCCATTGTCTGCTCCACAAGTGCTGGGTCGGACTCCTCAGTGATCATATTCCCGTAGTCAGCTTCCAGTCCGCTGTCGAAGGTGTGGGCTGATGCCTTGCTTGTTGCCGACGATACTCCACGGACTGTGCCGCTACGGAGGGACTCGCGGGACACAGCCCGGTCCGGCTTGAGCACCGTGACCGGCGTACCGCCGCTCGACTTCACCCGGACGAGTGTGGAGTTTGGCCGGCCGGGCTTGGTGGACCCGGCGGAGGACGGCTTGCTGCCCCGCTCGGACCAGGCCTGGGAGGAACCCACTGAGGGGACTACGGCGTTCTTGGAGCCACCGCAACCCATGATGAAATATTCTCTCGATGGTCGATTCAATAATTTCTCGTCTAAATAACACCAGTAGTCTTGTCGTCACAACACTTCAGCAGTATTTACTAGGAACAGATTGATATTGCTGTTTTACAAATTACAGCTGAGCGAAGTGCAAAGTTCAAGAGTGTTTTAAACATCAACGTGGCTAAAATTCCTGTATTCCTGGTAATTGCTAGTGATTTTAATAGGAGCTTCGCAATCCGACAATAAATGTCTCCTAATGTCTAACAGGTCTCTCTATTTTTACTGATCCGGCATTCCAATAGCAAAACTCGACAGTCGTGGAAAGCATACGCCAGAGAGTAGACAGTGATGTCGAGCAAAATTATGCAGTAGATTTGTAGACCCTTGTTCTGCGTCTCGTGTAACGAAAGTGTCGCCTCTCACCATTGATCGTGCCCCTGTAAACGCACCCCCCTGTTATTGGTCTCCATCGCCGTTGCTAGGGTCAATAATGACGGCGGACTACAGGGGGTTGTGACCGTTGTCATGGAGCGTCGATAACGCAGCAGTGCGCCCCCAGCGACGATTCCGTGAAACCTGTGTTCAGTCCATTGTGCATTTAAAGTGCGTACGTGCGGCCTTGAGTGCATAAGTAGGCCTGTTGATGCACCTGTTGTTGAAGTGGTCTTTTCCACGTAATTATCATCAGCCAAGAATACTGCGCCTGGCTGCATTTTGGACGTGATTTTCCTAATGGCGGCAAAATATCAAAGTGACAGTTGGAAATAATCTCATAGTGTAGTACAGCAAGAAAACGGAGTCTTTTGCTATGAATCCAACGGTGGTTTTTTTTTGTGTTTTATTTTTTGGTGCTGAATTATCATACTGACATAAACTTCGTGAAATTAAAGATAAATAAATGATTCAACCCAAACTGTGCTGAATCAAGGAATATTTATATTTCTTCCTTTCTCTGTTTTTTTTTTTATATTCTAAATTTCATCTGTGTAAATATATATTCTTTAACATGATGAATAGACCGATCGATTGCTATAAGTGCAACAATTAGCGGCGAATTGGGAATGACTGCAGTGAGCCAATATTACTGAGTTTTGCGTTTAGATTTAGAAGAAAAAAAAAGCAAAAAAAGAGAGAACATAGCCTAGGAATTAATTTCCGGAAGGAATTAATTTCCGGAAGGGAACGGGTCTTCGTCTTCACCAGAATCGATTATTACTTAAATTGACTGTTGAGTGTCAAGACGATTACATATTTTTCTTTCATTCTCTTTATTTTGATGGCTGATGTTCGATCTGTCTGCCGTTAGGTGGCGTATATTTAAAATGTCAGGGCCGATCGAGCTGCCAGCTTTTCGTGGAAAGAAACTGCCGGGGTAATTGGCGGCAGAACCAGGGATCATTGCTTGATTGAGGTTGTCTCTGGTGGTGAAGTTGCCAACAGAGGGCGCTATTACGCGAATCATTTCAGAGCTGCCAATAAAGTTCAGCCCGTGGGTCCAGACCAGTAAATAGACTGCCGTAGATCTCAGTGTTAAGTACACGCACTTTCCAATATTATTAAAAATACAACTCTCCAAGGTTTTTTTAGACACACATTAAATTAAACGCTATTTCATCATCTTTCGTTTCCCGTTATTGTTTGGGGTTAATGACTTTTGAGAGAAAATTCGATCCAAAGATTATCACCCCTAAAAGCAGTCCTGAAGCCCATCGCCATTTAGAAAATGGACGCCTACGCTCCATTGCAAAAAAAAAAGAGCCAGGAGAGCCTATATTTTTCTCCCACTTTTCACAGAAATATGCTTCCACCCTCGTTTTTTTTTAACAAACCCTCATATTAATGGCCACCAAAAAGGTCTGATACAGAGAACTTGAGGGCATGCAAGTCGTGATTTGGCCGGGGTAGGCCGCATTTTAGGCCTCTTTACAGGTCTGCACCATTAAGCCTCCATGATAAGCACAAACTAAAATCATGCAATATTTTTCCCACTATGAAAAGATACAGACTTCAAATCCCATAATGCATTTAGCTGCGCCTGTATACGCGTAATATACCGCCCTCACCTTTTAACTTTTAAAAGTTAATCAACCTGTACGCGTAAAAAGCGCCCTCAGTTCCGAGGCTCGAACCCCTCGGTTACCAGCCGGTTTGCGCATGCGTTTTTACGATTGGGCAACAATCAAGGCGACTGAAAAGTGGGTCAGCGGACAATCCTGTCCCGATTTGGCTCTTCTTATAAAAAATATTATTGATTCAAAAGCTTAATAAGAGCGAGATAAGAGCAATTCTTGCTCCAGTCAAGATCACCCCACAGTCATGATTGTACATTGTATAACCCCGCACATCACCCAATGTACAAAGATCACTGATGTTATTTAACTCTGTCTGTGTTATCAATAACATCAGTACAGTCGACCACCTTTATAACAAGGTCCTTGGGACTTTACGAATTACCTTGTTATAACAGGTACCTTGTATTGACAGTAATGGGAAAACAAAGGAAAGCAAAGAAGAACAAAGACTTTGGACCTAAAATTTTGCTTGTTATAAGCAGTACCTTGTATTAACAGTGCTCTTCTTATCAGGGTTCGACTGTATTAAGAAAAGATATCTGTCCTTTCGTCCTTTCCAAACAGATTGTGTTCTTTTCAGGTATTGCCCTTGAAAGCTGGAACAGTCGACTTTTTTCCAATTTTGCCAAACGCCTCAATTCCATTTTGCTATCTTCGAGACTTTCGATGTTATAGCTACATCTTAGTGAGAACATTCGGTATATAGACAGTGCTATAGTGACATTCGAAAAAAATTTAAATCGTGACAGAAGGGTTAATATAATTGGGTATAAGTTCGTCCCACATTCTTCCCCACGCCCCTCCCCCAAAGGGGTGAACTGTTGTTGTCCCTGATGGCTGCGTCCATTTTGTATGATTATCGTCCGTTCGGTACTCGTATTACATGGGACCACAATTTTTACTTTTCTATGGAAAATGCCCCCTTTATTAAAAAGGGCATCCGGCAGGATTGCCGGTGTTGGCCTAAATTCCAACCCAGGGTCTAAACGCAATTTTGGCGACTGGGCAGAAACAAAAACAACAGAGTGATAGCTCTTGAGAGTAAATGCAAATATTAGAAACACTGATTACGCTTTACATTTACGTAACTTGCATTCAGATAAAGGTATCTACAATGATTGTTCATCGAGAATGCGGTACCGTATACTGAGTGGCTGGAAGGAGGCTAGAACAAGGCCATCATAATGCAGCCATCCTAAGTATTATGTCCTTATATTCCAATCCCAAGGCCCAAAGTAGGTGTAACGGCAAAAGCATTCTTCCTTTACTAGAGGCTTTCCCGTCACGAGTGTAAGATGACTTGTCGAGGTTTATCAACGAGATTTCACCTTCTTTGCCATAGATCTCCGGAACGCATGCAGTAATAAATACCAGTAATAAATAGTAAAAGAAGTATGCATCGCTGGTAATTGACGGCTTTGTCATACGTCAATATATGATTTAAATAAAAAGTAAATAAAAAGGCCAAACAGTTATAATTTCTCTAATCTGAGGTAAATCGGTGGCCGGTGCTAGGCAACGGAAACATTAATCAACGACAAATAAAGCAGACAGGGCCTCGCGATCAAATACCGTAAGGGGGGAGGGGGCAATTGCTATATTCTCGCCGTCCATATCGTCCTTATCGACCCCTATCGGTAGTAAATTAAACACCGCTGCTGATTTACCTGAAGCTGAGAACAATCAAGGTGTTGACTTTACGAAGCCTCAAATTATCAGGAGGTAAAATCATGAGCTAGTGTTGGCTGGTTTTATCGCTGCCGTCAACTCCACTTCACATCCAGTAGTCTTAAATTATTATTCTCACTTTTTTCCCTGATTAATTTGGCGCTTGGAAGTAAAATTGGACGTTAAAAGGGAAAAAGCAACTGACAGTGACATTTCCTTGGATCGTTTGACTTCTCTTGTCCTGTGGAGAGGCGAAATCTGTCTATAGCGTCAGAAAAGCCGCGCCTTATCTTGCCAAGTTGCGAAGCCACACGCGCTATATACGATATTGCTCCAAGTGCTGAGTTTCAAAGCTAGGTTGCCTATTGCGCTGCCATAACGAGTCGTTTTTTGGTAACTCCGTCATCAAAGGCTAACCATGGAAGGATGCATCCACCGCCAGTTTCTTGCTGTGTCTCTCTTCTTCGCACTGATTGCTGCAACTCAAGGTAAGTTGGAACATTGTTTAAAGAAACCACCAGCTTTATGCAATTTAATGCTTGCCACAGCAATGACATAGCTGGAGTATACATAGGCCTATTGCAGGGGGCGGGGGAGTTACGGGGCTCATTTTTTGAAAGGGGCATTCTAAGGCTTTTTAATACAGAGGTCTTTTTTGCCTTCCCCAAATTTGAAGGGGAGGGGCGGGGCTAAGTCCTCATGCGAGGGCACATATCCAATCCCCCTCCACCTGTGTCATTTGCAGAAGCTAATTAAATCCTTACTGGTTTTGTTTAGTGATAACGAGTGCGGATTGATTTATTAGTGTCTCCTTTCAATTGAGAACGGATTTTATACCAAAAAGATTTCTGTTTATACATGTATTTATAGTTGCTGTTACACTGTCTTTAATTTTCCGGTTTTCTGCTTCAAAAACTCTACTAATCATCTCTCTTAATATGTGTTCCTTCCAAGCAGCGGTGCCTTGTAACTCCACCGAGTCCTTCGCCGATGTGAGTTGCAGCACGACCCAGACCAACGGCTTGGAGTACGTGGTCTGTGAGTGCTCAGCGGGCTACGAGCTTGAGGGACCCGCGTCAGTAGCTGTCTGCGTGGAAACGGGCCAGGGCTGGGGCGAGACAACTCCAAAGTGCACAGGTACAGCGGGTTTTTTTCACACCTCGTTTTTATAGTTAAGGAATAAGTGCTCCACAAAGTTCGAAATATTTGAGGCCTCATGGTTACTCGGTTCTCACATGATAGACTGGTTTCCACTCCCTATCAGAACCAGGAACCACTCCATTTGCAGGGCGGATCTGTGTGTGCGCAAAAGCAAACTAATGTTTTTTTTTCCCAGAGGATACAGACGTCTAAAATAGACAAAACACCATCAACTCTCAGTGCTGCTACTTTAGACGTAACCCTGGCTGTGTAAGTCTCGTCAATAGAACACTTTTGTGTCAATTAAGGTATGCAATTACATAGGATAAAAATAAGTTAAAGCAGTGCTCACCAGGAATATTGGGCCTTCATCGGAGCTGGGAGCTTCATCTAGTCAGGCCGACAATTCAGCTCCAATGTTCCTGGTGAGCACTGCTTTAAAATATTTTCATCCTATATACTTATCTTCAGTGCTACGCAAGTTCTGCTTCATTTTGTAAGGTGTGCAATCAACAGATTAAAAAATTTTTTCTTGTAGCAATCCGGTGTTCATCGCCAGAGGCGCCCTCTGGTGCCTTCATTAGCCCCGCCCAGGATAGCTACGTCATGGGGGAGACCGTCACGTACTCGTGCCGGGAAGGATTTGAAGAAAAGGGCGATTATTCGCGGGAATGCCAGGCCGACGGGACATGGTCGGGAACAGGCTTCAGCTGCCTTCGTAAGTAGTAGTCTGAAATTTTGTTTTTCCTAGGGAACAAACAGAACCCTTCGCGTCGCCACTTATTGAAAGTTTCCATACGCTCCCCGTGTTGTTAATTCTTTTGGTAGAACAAGAGGAAAAGAGCCTATAAATTTCATTTCAAAGGAAGGGTATCATTGTCAATTTAATCTAAGATTGGGTGAAAACACTATATTAAACGAGAAATTTACCGCCGATAACCAGTGGTGTAACTGGGGGACAAATTGGGCACCCCCCCCCCCCGAACCTGTGCTACCCCAAGAGTTCGGGAAAAGGCAAAAATTAGTAGTATTAAAAATCCATTTAACGCCCCTCCAGAAAATATATGCTCCAACCCTCAGTGCTCTCCCTAAAAATTGGACCCAAAGTACGTCACCTGTGCTGACACATTCCATCCAACTTAGTGTACAACGGCATTATGATTGGCATGTGATGATGTACAGTTTATTATTATTTTCTCTTCATGTCGCGAAATCAGCCTGCCCGTCCAGTGGTCATCTGTATAACTCAGATAGTTGCTTCATCCCAGTGAGCATGGGTATTACCTGGAGTCAAGCTAAATTGGGTTGTGAGGCGAACGGCTGGTCGCTAGCCAAGGTCGACAACATCGAAGAGCAGACGTTCCTCGTGAACACTGTGTTAGAAGACAGGGAACACTGGATTGGCGGGAAAGAGGACAGGAATTGGGTTTGGCAGGAAAGTGAGTTCATGTCTTTTTTTTCTGGAAAACGTGTTATTGTTTGGGTTTTTTCGCATGAAAACTTAAAGGTTACCACCGAAATTGAGAAGCGTCAGATTCCGAAAGCTACTTCACCACATGGACACTATTTGTCCAGGTCCTATAGAGGGCCGGCCTGGTTGGTACCTATTTCACTGACTGACTTATAGACTGCCACCTGTGACTTAGACTAGTTGTAGACTGATGAAGAGAACCGGGCAGTGCTGTCGTGTAGGATAACCCCACAATGCCAATGAATTTGCTACATGCTTGTTGAGACTACATGCGTGAAAAGTCTTCCTGTGATGAGCCATTTTGAATCAATTGAATATTATTTTGTGTGCCCTGAGACCAGTATTACCAGGATTGCGTGCAAATTATATTTACACCTAACTTTCAGTTGCATAGAGATATGAAGATTGATTTGCTCACAATTTAGACAAGTGTACCTTTATCCGTTGTTCAATGTTTACCGCGGTGTGATAACCGTCAAGAATTTGAAAATGCGCAATTTGGTACATGATAATACCAATTTGGTTCATTTGTTGAACGTTACTGGTTCCAATATTTTCTGTGAACGCAGGCCAGACACCGATTGAGTACTTCCCCTGGGCCGAGGGAGAACCGAACGACCTCAACTCGGAGGACTGTATTCATCTAAGCGCCTTGCCTGGACACACAGATTACAAGTGGAATGATAACGGATGTGAACAGCTCGAGGACGGCACGATACCATTCTACGCAATATGTCAGTACGGTAAGACACTTATCCTTTACCAATCACATCATCACCAGGTAGTGGCCGGGACAGGTCCTCCAGCAACACGGGCCACAAGCTAGTCACAATTCAGTCACAAGCCAATCATAAGCTAATCACGAGTCGATCACAAGTCAATCCCAGACTTGCGGAACTCCAGCTTACGCAGCCTCAACACCCCATGTCGGACTCGGATATTCATAAAGCATTAAGCTTGGCTTTACGGTAGATACTTACAATCTCTTTACCATTTTATTTCGTTACTTGTTGTTGTTGTTGTCTCTTTTACAGAGTTAAATGCACCATGTCCTTCTAACATATTGCCAGGGAGCTATAAGATTTATAAGGGGCAATGTTTGCAGTTTAATCAAACTCAGCAAAACTGGAATACTGCCAAAGCCACTTGCGCGTACACAGGTGGTTGGCTGGTGGAGATACTGGACCAGGACATGCAGGACTTTCTCAATGAAACCATAACCGCCGAATTCAGCACCAGACTTGCGCATTGGTGGATAGGCGGGAAGGCCAATGGATCTCGAGTGTGGAGGTGGACGGACGGTGAGTCTATAGTAGACACAGCGATTACAACAATAAACAGCTATATTCCAAGTGTAATGGCCCCTAAACGTGGATATCAAAACAATCTGCCACAAACTTGCCAATAGGCATTTTTTTAAATTGAATTTTGGTCCTTCAGCGACGCTATTTTCTTAGCACAGAGAATATAACACGTTGGTTGAAGCCATTTAGTAACTTAAGTTGAATCTGAATGTAAAAGGTCGTAACAATGTAACCTGTGCACGCGCATGTGATGCGCGCTGCAGGAAAATGTAGGGCGGCTTTGGAGAGGAGCACGTGTTAATTTGCCCGGTGCGCAGTGGGCGGGGCTTACTGGATCTGTCCATTATGACCCAATACTATTGCCCCTCCCTCTTGAAGGGACGACAGTCCCTTTACCTGACAAAATAACCGCCGCCCGTTTACCTACCCAACAAATCCCTGCCCGGTTTACCATAAGTCCCGTTAAGGTGACCGTATTTTTTCTTTTGAATTTCTCGTGTTAAGTGGAACCCTCCACAAGTACATGTATCCCTCTTTACCCTACAATCGTGAATATTCTATAAAACCAGGTACCCTGGATAATGTTACAATCAGCTCTTAGTTTCTGGTATTAAAAGTAACAGTTACCACACTCATTACATGTGAAATAATCATTACATGTATTTGTTTTTTGTTTAATAGGTGAATTGGTAACTGACACGTTTTGGGCTACTGACCAGTCTTACTGGGATCCTGACAAGGAAAAGTGTATTCAGATCAATCTGAATAGTCCTCGAAAATTGAGCAGCTGGCAACGCGTACCTTGCGAAGAACAGAGACATTACATCTGTCGTACGGGTAGGATCATGTTTTTTTTCCGCACAGATTCACATGACCAATATATCTATCTAGGACATGTACATTGTATGATTTGATCTTAGGTTGCAATTTCACCAATTTTAATGTCATCTCTTTGACGAATGTGTCTTGTCATAATTATTGCCGGCTCTGTGACGGTTGGAGGTTTTCACAAGGTTGGCTCAATTCAGTGTCGTCACAGTGCTGGCTCGCTGTCGATTCAGAGTCGTATAATTTATGTATTATGCCATGGTCGAGTGGTTACGGTGTTTGACTCGTATACGATGGTGCGTGGGTTCAAACCCTGCCAGGAGCGTGGTGTTTGTGCCCTTGGGCAAGACACTTAACTACAATTGCCTCTAGCCAGAATGGGTACAGTGAGGGCAGGAGCGGAATGTGTGATGGTATGAATGTGGTAATGGGCGAATAACTGTAGAGCGCTTTGATATTGTTGATGCGATGGAAAAGCGCAACTTAAGCATTACAATTTATTCATTTTGTTTTTATTGATTCAGTGCCGTCAAAATGCCGGTCCGGTCTCGTCGCATTGCCGGCCCTACTTCGTCACATTGCCGTTCAATATCTCTATTTGTTTCTTGGTCACTATAATTACTATTTAGTGTACGATGATTCCATTTTCAGAAAAAAAATTACTGCCGATCTTTTCTTTGGATAGTTAGATTAGTTTAAAAACAACAGACACTGAAAAAGGCCATGTTTCCTGACTGCTAATATCTTTTCTTAAAATTATTTTCAGATGCACAAAATATAACAACCTGTGGAGACCCAGGCGTGCCACTGCACGGCGTGCGTTCTGGGATCGATGTAGGTGGCAGTTTCTACGCCAGTGACGTGGTTCAATTTACGTGCGATGAGGGATATGAGCTCCTGGGCTCCGTGTCCAGGGAATGTCTGTCGAATGGGTCCTGGAGTGGCCAGGAAACGACGTGCAACAGTAAGCAAGCTCAACGGCACAATGATTTTTTTTTTTGAAGATTGAGGCTAAACGGTCTTTTCAGATAAATGATTCATTAAATGTACTTACATGTACATATGTATAGGCACGTGTTTTCTTCGTGGGTTTAAAATAAAGGCTCGCACAAAATGACTGCAGCAATTTAGTTAATGCTAAACCGAATTAAGCCACATCTTTCGTTTACTTCTCATTTACAATGATGTGGAACTGTTTACTTTCTGCCCGATCAGTCATCTCGTGCGGCGAACCAACGGCGTTAGCGAACGGTAACGTCACCGTGCTCTCGGACGAGTACCGAGGCGTCGCCGTCTTGTCCTGCGCGGAAGGATATCAGATGGAGGGTGAGCCGGTCATTGTGTGCTCAAGTAACGGAACTTGGACTTCTCTTAACTTCACGTGCATCGGTGAGTCCTACGCCGTGCCCTTCGGAAATCTAGCAACCCCTCCCTCTTTCCCCACCACAATTTCATAGAGAGTTTTTGTGTAATTAAATGGGACCAACTGAAGGAATTAAATATTTCGTTAGCACTCTCTTTTAGAACAGTCGCATATTGCACTATTCGTCCCAACCCACGGCACGGTAACACCCCAAAAATAGAAGTTCTATTCCACGGTAAATAGAAGATCCATTGCACGGTCACACTATTGGTGGCCCTGACCAATCAGATGACGAGGATTTATTCAGGTGTTGTGTAAAACGATTCACATTCGTGCAATGGAAAGAATAATTTCCTTTGGTGACAGATGGAATGTTCCATTCGCCTCGTGGAATGGATAAGCCCATCTGTCACCTCATTAAATTATTTTTACCATTGCATTCATAAACATTCATTTTTTGTTTACATGTTTTACCCAATTGAGAAGACTCTCTTGGTGATATTTTTATCTTGATAACGGAGTGATTTCTTGTTTACAACATTAGATTTTGTGGTTGATTTTGTCAGCCAATCTATTTTGAACTGCATATGCAGCTCTTGAAATTATGATTCGTTTGAGAGTATGGACGTTTACTGTTAACAGTGTAATGTGGGCAAAAGAATATCAGAAAGATAATTAACTGTTTGCCTTGCCTGTTGGTATGACGTCACAGGTCATATGGTCTATCATTAACGGTCATTCATGCCCCTCCTTTTTTCCCCAGAAATGGTAGAAATTACCTCTGAATATCTAACGACACCAAGCGACGTCACCACCACCATTGCTTCTACATCCACTCAGCCTGTTACCACTCAGACGACGACATCGGCAGGGTTTACTACTCCTCAGCTAACAACAAAAGTAGACGATTCAGACACTGCAACAACACCAGAGAGTGCTGGCGCAACAACTCTAGGGGCATCGACTTTGTCAACCACTGCACTGCCTCAAAATCCAACAACCCAAAATGTTGCCGAGACAAATCCTACAACGTTTACAAACCCTGTATCCACACAATCCACTACAATTCCACAAGCTCGATCAACATCTGCAGAGTCGACTACAATGAGTCCACCCCAGGCTACCTCACTGCCCTCGTCCACAGACCTCGCTGGTTCCACCACACTTAGTGGATCATCAACACCTGAACTACTACAGACAACACCACCCGTAAAGTCCACGTTCTCCACAACTCTTCAACAAGCTACTTCTCTGCCCTCATCAACAGAACGCATTGCTGATTCCACCACACGTAGTGGATCAACAACACGTGAACAAGAGACAACAGCATCTGTGGAGTCCACAACTCCACTTTCCACAACTCTTCCTCAAGCTACGTCTCTGCCTTCATCAACAGAACGCATTGCTGATTCCACCACACGTAGTGGATCAACAACACGTGAACAAGAGACAACAGCATCTGTGGAGTCCACATCTCCACTTTCCACAACTCTTCCACAAGCTACTTCTCTGCCTTCATCAACAGAACGCATTGCTGATTCCACCACACGTAGTGGATCAACAACACGTGAACAAGAGACAACAGCATCTGTGGAGTCCACAACTCCACTTTCCACAACTCTTCCTCAAGGTACGTCTCTGCCTTCATCAACAGAACGCATTGCTGATTCCACCACACGTAGTGGATCAACAACACGTGAACAAGAGACAACAGCATCTGTGGAGTCCACATCTCCACTTTCCACAACTCTTCCACAAGCTACTTCTCTGCCTTCATCAACAGAACGCATTGCTGATTCCACCACACGTAGTGGATCAACAACACGTGAACAAGAGACAACAGCATCTGTGGAGTCCACAACTCCACTTTCCACAACTCTTCCTCAAGCTACGTCTCTGCCCTCATCAACAGAACAAATCGCCGATCCCACCACACTTAGTGGATCAGTGGCGACCGGGAAAATAACAACCACGTCTGTGCCCACTTCTCGGACAACGAATGGAATCAGTTTGACATCAGTGGATGCTACGATGGTGGTTTCTACAGATGCTGGTAAATATAAAGTCATGGAACAATTATTACTTGAGTTGTTGATTATAACAACCAAAAAAAAAGTCACAATGTACAACAAACACTGTTCCAAATTAAATGCCAAAATGTAAGAAGTCACATAAAAAAAACCGAATTTGACAATTAGCCTATTGGAATATCTTTTGTTCATCTTGTGAAACAAAAACAAATAAGGATTGATTTGTTTAACTTTCTTTCAGGTGAGGGAAATAGTGGAAGTGCCTTGGGGTCCTCCGAACTGCTAGTAATCAGTAAGTACTGATAGCGAAAACCATAAGGGGCATTAATTACATTTAAACGAGTTCAACACCACCTTATTTTGCGCCGGTACTTCTCCGAGGAATGCAAAAGCGTATAGAATATCGGAAGAATTTGAATTGGAATTTGAAAATGGTTCATTTTCATTCAACCGTAGCAGCCAAAAGCTGAATTGCGGTCAAATTACATTGAAACATCAAAAAAGTTGCACATACTGATCAATACGGACATTACATGTACAATGATATTATAAAACAGATGTTATGATGATCAATTACGTGTATTGGAGATAAATTTGACTAGAAGAGTTGTTTTAAAATTTAGAAACATTAATCATTAATAGTTTGAGCGATCCCAGTGATCAAAAATCGCTCTAAACAATTCAACACGCACAATTACTACAGCTGTAAACGTGTTTGATTTTGTCAAAATATGTTTAATCAGAAGTACCCCAAAAGGAGACAAAAAGCTCAGCGATTGATCAGATTGAATTTACTCAAGTCAACTGAGAATTTGAAGACTGATAAAACATGTCTCTTTGACCATTTTTGTTTTCAGTTATCGTTAGCTGCGTGTTGGGTCTTATTCTGTTGATTGTGCTCCTGATATCAATCTGCTGGTGTTACTCCTGCAGAAAGGATCAAAGGTAAGTGTCGTTTTTTTTTCTTTAAAAAAGCTCGTCTGCAATTTTTGTCCCTATTATCAACGAACATATTTTCGTCCAACGGTTTTATTTATCAGGAAATATGATTGAGCACCTCGGGTGTGCACAACCATGGTTTCGTACAGAATAATTTGAAATCTTAATTTGGGTTGGGTTTGGTTTGGGCTATTGTTTCTTAACGGATGCTTCTTGTGTCTTCACTCGGTTTTCCTAAGACACTTGGAACGTTACAAGGCGTCCTTAGCCTTCGCCAACACACCAGCGGTCCTTGAGGATGAAGACTTCCCTCCAGGCGTCGTCAACGACTCGATGTTTTCACCCTTGCCGCGGAGCAGCTTCCTGGACGTGCGTAATGAGACACCAGCTGTCGACAACCACTACAGCGGCTTGGGCGGAGACCACGCCAACCACTACTACAGCACCGTCATCCCTCGAGAGGCTGGCCGTCCTGAGCCGCTTGAGGGCCTCTACCAGACCGTATTCCGGCCCGGGATGTCACGTGGTCGTTCGCAACAGCGCCCTCTCATGGAAGAGATCGAACTGGAGCAAAATTTCTACGAGGGTGGCTCAGGAGCTGCCAATGGGTCCGGGGTGGACGAGGGGTACGAGGAGGCCCATTCTTTCGGTCAGGGGCATCTGTTTGTGGTCCCCAGCGAAGCAGAGAGGGAGTACACCAGTTACGCTAAGGTGGAGCTGAACCGGGGTGCGAGCCATCTCAGCAAACTATCCTACTACGCATAGTTGGTAGTTGGTATTTTTTAGAGGGAATGATCCCGTACATGGTTGGAAAATCAGCAGTTTGTATGCGGTCTTAATTGGCATCGCCCTTATCACGAACTTTGTGTTTTGTCACAAATTGTCAGTGTCGTCGTTTGTCGTGGATCATCAAATTCATCTCAATCACCGTGTCACCACCATCATCATCACCGCAACTATCGCCACGGCAAGCCCTGTCACCACCAATCACCACTGCGACCTTCACCACGACCACGACTCTCGCCATCATTACTATACAATCACTGTTGTGTTTGCTAAGTTTCCAACGACTGGAACGTGTCAACGACTGGAACTTTGTCAACAGTGCATCGCATCGCATCGCATCGCAAACAAGTTAAAGAAACCTTTTATTACCTTCAAGCTTTTAACTACCATTTTTAGTTTTGCTATCAATTCGATGATGTTGATTGTTTTTGGCAGAACGTTGACTTCTATTAATCACCCTTTTTCGGTACCGTACTTTTTTGTCAATGATTGTCCTTTGTTGTAACTATTTGTGACCCGTGTAACAATTCAGGGAAGCCATGTTTTCATTGGACGATTCTAATAAACTATTGTCCCTCCTCAAATGAAGGGTTGTTTTTTTTGAAAAAGTACAACACAACCCTTGGAAAAGAATCCTCATCATCATCGTCATCATCATCGTCATCGTCATTGTCATCGTCGTCGGTATTAACGTCTAGAGATTTGTCACATTCGTCGGCGTCGCCATCACGTTGATCGTTAATTGTACTTTCACCACAATAGAATACCTGCCATCACCACAATCACCACAGCTAGCATAATCACCATAAACACCATTTCTCCACTACACAAACACGGCGTCACCACTACCATCCAACAATAACAAGGAGCTTCATATACAAAGGTCGTAATCTGTTACGGGCAAAACAAAAAGAAGTAAAATCATGACGATTCTCCCGATTAAAAAAAATACTTTTCAAAGTTTTGACTATCAGTGTTTGTCAGTAGAAACCACTTTAAGGTTAATGGGAAACATTTAGATTTTTTTAGATTTTTCTAATTAACTATGAGTACATTTTCACATTAAAAGCTCATCAAAATTCAGAACATATAAAACTCAACTTAGTTCGCTGATTTTGTGACATACAAAATTAAGTTCAATGGAGTTACAATGGAGTGTAAAAATGCGTGATTTTTTTAAAAGCTGTACAAATTTCGTATAATGTTTAACAACTGTGTTGAAAATAAAAAAAATATTGTGACAGAAGTGTTGCATTACTGCCGATGGAATTGCTGTAAGTTATTTATTGTCTGCTATTTCTAGCCTCGGTTTGGAATCTCGACTCGTTAATTAATTGGCAGCTTTGTGCCAACAGAGGGCGCTGGCATACAATGCCGGTCAATTATTCTGCGCAGCTGTTGCAAGCCCAGCTCTGATTTTAATCGAATTACCATTTTATTTAAACTGACTTTTATCGGTATCGTAGGCCTGTACCTTTTTGCCTGCGAGGCACGCGTGGTATTTTCAACCGGAAGCGCCGTAATGTTCCTCGTAATCTCCATGGAGTAGGAACTTGGCTCAGGAATGTCTAAACAAGCTGATCTTGGCCACAAATGTCTACCAATTAAAGCATTTCCTTATGCTGACACAGAACAAGGCAACATGAGAACTTCATTAACCAAATAATTATCATCACAAAATGATCCCATATATGAGCGTTTTTCTCAATAGTGATATGTTCCTCTGAATCGTGTGCATGGTAACCCTTGTTCGTGAAAGATCTTCAAATGACATAAATTAAAACCGGATCTTGTTTTCCTATTATTAAAAGTGTGACGTCACGCGTCTACAAGCTGTTGTGTAAGACGTGGCTGTCGACAGTCGTGGACTCAGTTCGAATCTGTACTGCGCAGAGGCAGGTTGCACTACATTAAGCGACAACGCAGACGCGTGCGTGGACGTGGAAATGAGACTCGATTCGAGACTATAATACCTATCCAGGCTATAATTACAAACATGTATGTCGTGTGAACCCGACCTGAGTGTTAAATTTACCGCGTTTGAATGACTTACTCGAAGTGGACAGGAACCGCTGAATAAAACACAATTGGCCTGGGCGGATGTTGTAGGACGCAACGGCCAACTGCGCCCCAAATATATTTAGCCACAGATGATGACAGTCATAGCAGAACCAATGAGCGATACACTCAGATAGGATGTGCCAACGGTATCTGCTCTGTTTTACAAGGCTGAAAATCAAACTCGCAATCTGTTGGCAAAACAGGTGCTTTTCAAATCAAGGAGAGTCTGTACTAACCCAAACTCCCCGGGATCTTTCCACTCAAGTTAAAGCAGCGGTTTGGCAAAGCACCATGCATATTCCGAGTGGATTTTGTCTACTCTTGAGGTTTCTGTGATCGGCGGAGATCCAAGTTATTTTTTCTTCCGACCAGGGAGAAAGTTGAGGTTTTTTCTTGTTACGGCCGGGCCGGGCCTAGGATGGATATATGGTGGTCGGTGCTCGTCTGGATGGCGCTGGTCTTTAGTGCTAGACACTTTTTGATTGCTAGGACGCAGAAAATTGGAGGTAAGCATCGAAATCTTTTCTTTTGTGAGGTTATTTCAAAACATTTTTTTCCGACTTTTAACTGTTCTGGATTTAGTTTCGCTGGTTTGGTTTTTCTTACTCTATCTTCAAAAGATATGGTCTACTCGATGCAGCTTTAGTTCTCCATGTCGTTTTTTTTCTCGAGATTTTTACTTTGTAAAAGCACACAGTTGCAAGAGAATTACTTATATATTCATTCGGAGATTCAGACCCATAAATCGCGAAAAAGTCTAGCAGGTCCCGTCCCTCCCCCCCCCTTCCCCATTCGATCAACACGACTTGAACAATTTACGTAAATGTCTGTCTTGTTGTCTTGAGCAATCTTTTTAGAAGACAAAACACAACCTTCCCTACCCCAACCGCTAAAAAAAACTTGGTGGCAAGTCTTAACCAGTGCCAAGTAAACTGTTTTTGAATATCTAGGAAATATCCCTCTCGGCCTCACAAATTTTATCCATTTCTTTTTGGAAGACTCTGTTGCCCAGAAGAGTACACTGATTTTATTTTTTATCATCTGTGGGGAAGACGTTAAGCAACACTTGCCCGGGAAATGGTTCTTGTTCGGTCTAGAATCCTGAGTTCTTTGGAGTCGCTATTCGTATATATGAGTGGATTCGATTCGTGCTCGCCCGTGGGCGGTAAGATTCAAGTTCACCGACTTCTACTAAGTCTCTTACCCTTTCTTCGTCTTGGCTCCTTGCCGGTGAAAATGACGCATCGTCCCCGCCGGAGATGCCTGGCTGAAGACCTCATCCTCGTTTATCTCAAGACGGTGGCAAATTGCTGGGGCTCAGCCAAATCCAAATTTAGAGAAAGTCCTTCCACGCGATCGGTTGTTACGTCAGAGTTATAGGCCCCAATTTACCGCATTATTTTAAAGCCGCGATATGCCAGCTAACTTATTGGTGAGTTGTTAATACGTCTATAGACACGACCACAGTCCCAGTACATCGAGGGGCAAATGTTTTGAGCATTATTCTATTGGATTCGAAACTATAACAAGTTTGGTTAAACATTAAGTTCATAAGACTGTATTATTTAGGATGAGGGTTTGTTTGTTGTTTATTCCATTGACAAAGTTTCGTCGCCATGTTTTGAAGAGATTGCGTTTTTGGTCTTTCGAAATATCCAATTGTATCAAACATAGAAAATACTTTTTTGAAAAGAGGTTTCACATCCCTAAAAGGATGCTCACGGTATAGTTTTCAACATATTACGAAACGCCTCTCCTCCTGAACAAGGGGAGAAGGTATCAAGTGTCATGATAAAAATATCCACGTGACCCTTTTGGGCTTGACTCGTGAGCGTTCTTTTCTCATGGCACTTGAAGGAAATTCACTAATAACTTGGCGCAAATAGCTTCTTAGGAAGTTGCATCTGAGATATGGCAGCCAAAATAGAAACGCTAACACGAGATAGAAACAGAAATAAAACATTTTTGGCAAGAGCACAAAGTATGTATTCCGATATGCCGACCTTAACCAAGACCTTTCGATTTGATGTCGAGGTTTAACGATCTGCAGCTTATATATTTCGCAGGTTTTTAAAATTTTAAACACGGTTAATGTAAAGACAAACCTGTGTAAAGATCCGACAAATTGTTTCAATTTGCCAATTAAAATGTAATTTGCATCTCAAACAGTGCATTTTGTATTAATGATTTTATTTCGCGCATAGAAATTGGTTTTAAAAATCGGTGCGCACGTAAAATCACGGCCGAATTTCCAATCGGAAGTTTCAATCGAAAAGCGACAGTTACATTTTATAAAGCATCAAATTCTGTCCCTTTTTTGCTTCAGGGCGCTTGCAAGCGAGCAGCGACTCAAGTTTTCCTTTTTTCCCGGACGGGCTAAAAGTTTGTCTGGGACTCCAAACATTGCGCATGACACCTCTCCGTGGTTAGCGGTCACGCAATAATGATTAAATTGCAGATCTTTCGCTGGTTCACCGCAGATCTTCGTCTGGCCGACGGGCCCACGCCCAACGCGGGCCGCGTGGAATTTTACCTGGGCTTCCGTGGCTGGTACTCGACCTGCGACGCCAGCTGGGGCATCGACGACGCCATGGTGGTGTGCCGGCAGCTTGGGTTTCCTGGGGCCGCCATTGCCAGGAGCAGAGACCCTTACGGGGGCGTGTTCGGAATCCCACTGGCACGTGACTGGGAGTGCAAAGGCGGTAAGATTAGCCCCCAAATCCACTTCGTGGGCGGGGATGGGGTTGTTGCGTCCTTGCCTGGATTATAAGGCTCATTCAGCGGAAGTTTTAAACAACTTAAGGTCAGATTGAACGCGACAGGTGTAGGGACAATCGAAGCCGGATATTACAGTATCGACACCAAGAAATTCGCACATTTTTTACACCCAAAAATGATCAAACAGTGTATCAATCGATTAAAGTCGGAATAAAAATCGATTAAAATTGATCGATCATTTTGTTTATACATCACTTGAACAATCATACCGTCATTAACTGAAATGGGACTTGAATTCCTAATTGTTGTAGAAATGCCTTTGTGCATTTGTTGTTTGCTTACCATTCTGTACATCTTACTTGAGTTTCATATAGGTGTGCAAACTTGTTGAGAGAACACAATTAGGCCTTTGCAGGTTCACAATTATGGCTATGTGTAGTTTTTCCTCCAGATATTGGTTGCTTCAATCCCTAACTACTCAACGAAAAGAAAAGACACAAATGACAGATATATAAACATGTTCAACACTAGGTCGGTTCATGTCCCGTGATTTCAGATAATATTCGGTATGCTACAGAACAACCAAAAAGGGAAGAGAACTATTTTTTTTGCTCACACCTCACGTGACACCTGTGACCTTTGACGCCAAATCATGAGGTTCTTTTTGTTCGACAGACGTTAGGTTGTTTGAAAGGAAATCAGCCAATGTCTGCACAGCTTTCATAAGGACTCGTATTACTCATTTCCTGTCGGCAAAGGTCATTGGCTGTTGCGTGATAATTTTATGTTGTCTGGGGGATGCGATCTGTCGTATCAAAACATTTAAAACTGCTTCTAGGTTGACTGAACAATATTGGCGGGTTCCCCTGTGTACGACGTTGGAACTCATCCAAAACACTGTGCTAAAACGAAATGCTCATTTTTTTTAATATAAGGAGTTTGTTACCACAACTCAAATTCTGTCGATGTTTTTTTTTTAAATGGCGCGCTACTTAATTTCGACATTACACAATTAACGCTCCTTTCCAAAGCGAGGGTGCGTGTCCCCGCCCCTCCTCGGGCCTCTCCCTCAATCGTTAGTTTCAGAGAGTTGCCACCAAAAATAGAGACAATTTAAGCTTTTAGGCACAGGTGATTCATTTTATTCTTTCGAAATCATATTATGATTTCCAATTTTTATTTTGTCAATTTTTTTTGGTCAACCAGACGAGAAACGCTTGCAGGACTGTGAGTTTACTCCGAAACAGCGTTGCTTGGAAACGGTTGGTGTGGTGTGTCAAGGTCAGTTTGCAATATATACCCAGCATAAAACGTTTCCCAAAACTTTTGCCGGACAGCCCAGATTCGTAGCCCATAAATTAGGCCTATGGTATTGAAGCATTCAGGATCGATTCAAGTTGTTCAGGAAAGCAAAACATTAAAAGAATTTCGTGAGATAAACATGACGCTTCGAAATTACATCTCAATTGTTAGTTGTCTGCCAACAGATTAAGCGCAAATTGTTCAGGACGCAAGATCGTTATTATCTCACGTGGTTGGGAAGGGGAGTACACCACGGTGGAGTGAGTCACCTCTGAATGACGCAGATTGGGGGAACGATCAGGACTGAGAATGATTCATCAACTTGACATTAGTAACTGTATTTTCATCGCGGACATTACACAACAGCCTGGAGTCATAGTTGCGGCATTACGTAATCCGTCATATTGAAAATAAAATCATGGCAGAGGGATTATATAAGGGATTCTGTTTTGTTTTCAAAGGAGTAATCCCACTTTTCTTCCGTCAATAAAGAGAGATATTGTATTATTCTTTTATGGCCATGTTTTTTTTGTCTCAGTATTCCGTACATGTTTTTTTATTTACGTGCGAAATTATCACGCGTTACCAAACAGAGAGGCGTCGCTTGGTCATATCGCTGTCGTAATATTGTTTCAATACTCGTCAAGAACCCGTTTTAGTGCCTTACTCGGAGGTTTATTTTCCGCCAACATCGCCAACTCAGAAGCGTCACATTCCTGTTTCATTGTCGTCATATCGCCGCTTTAGTGTCGTCACATTACCGGTTCATTGTCGACAACATCGCCGCTTCAGTGTCGTCACAATGCTTGTGCAGAATCGTCACAGTCCCGGTTCATTGTCGACATATTGCCGGTTCAGTGTCCTCACATTCCCGGTTCATTGTCGACACGTTGCCGGTTCGTTGTCGTCACATTGCCGGTTCGCTGTCGTCACATTGCCGGTCGAACGTCGTCAAAATGCCGGTTCATTTTCGTCCCTTTTCCGACTCGGAATCGTCACACTGCCGGTTTAGAATTTTTTTTAAAAATACACTCGCATTTCGTTTTTATTACTATCCCCTGTGAAATCATTCACGTTAACAAAGCAAGTAAAACTATGACAGCGGTTAGCCTCAACTGTTTGATATCTACGCCTATTAAATTGTACTCTTCCTTTCCAAAAAAATATAGAGACGTGCAGATTCTAAAACAGACAAGTCATTGAAATGAATATATTTTTATCATAAAGACTAGACATTATTGTGGCACCTCATTTTGTGACATTTAGAGAACAGTGTTACACAAATGAGCAACTGATCTTTTATTTTAGTCAAGTCATTTATCCCAACCGAACGTGCAGCATTGGTAATGACCGACAAAACTCATCGAAGTTTCGTTTCTGTTCGCTGACAAAGAATACATTTATTACAAAAATCAATTATAGATATGACTTCAAAAAACCATTTCTGATGAATATAACTACGAACGATGATGACGTCGGTAGCTGTTGACTTGGGGAAAGAAACGAATGGACGAATACTCGTACTCAGATGCAGTCATTTCTCGCAATACTCGCACTCGACTCGCAATCTTACTCGTATTTATACCGCTATGTGGACATGTTTCTGTTCTTATACTCAACCCATACAATCCAAGTACGTAATGTTCCTTCTTGAAACAGTGTCTGACGTAAAATCTTTACTCACTTTAAATTAATTTTCTCAAGTAATTATTAGATTTTATCAATGGTAGCTTAAATTGTGTTGTGACAAAAAAAACCGAGTTTAAGAACTTGGATTGATGCGAGTTATTGTTTTTCCTGGCAGCACCGGGTTATATTGGATGCTACTCGGACCCTAGCGGTTCCTTCAACTCCCGCCTACGGGACGGCTTCGTGACGCTGTCTACCATGAGCGTCGCGTCGTGCCGGGACCACTGCCTGGCCAGCGGGTCCTTATTGGCCGGTCTGAAGAACGGACAGGAGTGCTACTGCAGTCGGTTGTACGGGGCGGTCCTGCCGGACCACCGGCAGTCGGACCGGCAGTGTCAGATGCCCTGCGCCGGGAACCCGGACGAGATCTGCGGCGGGCCCAGGTCTCAGCTGCGGTCGGTGGACGGACCGGACAGGCTGTCTGTGTTTGATTGTAAGTGGGATTTCCGTTCTGACTTTTTGTCTGTCTGTTTGTGCATTCTCTTAAAATGTGTTGTTTGTTTGTTTGTTGGATTTTTGGGGGGTTTTATCCCGTAGAGGAAAATTTCCTTGAGGTGAGGGAACAACTGTCCTCTAATAAATGCTAGTGTGTTGACCATTTTAGAGAAAAAGAAAAGTTCACCAGAGCGTTTACTCGTGTGTGTTCTACACTTTTCCTGCTACCTCTCCACATTTCGAAGTTTACATTGCATCTGATGCACACTATAAATTTTCACGGTAATTATTTTCCTCCCTTGTTTGCAGTAAAACTGGGTCAATGCGACCCGCCCACCCAGCCCGCCAACGGGCGCGTCCTGGGCGATGAATATTCATACGGTGACGTCATCCGCTTCGAGTGCGCCAAAGGTCACCGGCTGTCCAACGCGTCTGCCGGTTCCGCCTGCTGCGTCATGGTGCGTGACGGGACAGGAAGGACGGTGGGCTGGGACACGCCTACTCCGTCATGCGAGGGTAATTATAACCATGTCTAGCCTATACATGTACATCATGCTGCCACCATTTCAGTCTTGCTCCCTGTATCCAATAACAGTACTGAATGATAATGTTTTCTGTGCAAAAAAGAACCAGACTATTTTTCCTTCCCGCCTCGCTTTGGTTACGTTGATTTGAATGGGGAAAAAATCAAGATGGCCGCAACATGATAAAGGTCTATTCTGACGCTCATATATACAGGTGGTTAACCTTCTACAACGCCTTTTCTATTACACATGGAAATCAAGAAAGCAAAATGTCAGAACGCTCCGAGGCATGAGACTTTCAAAGTTCAGACTAATTTGGGAGAGGGATGCATGGAGTTGTACACGTGCTTTTTGGAGATTGGTTTCAATGCAACTGAAAAATAAGCAAAACATATTCAGTGTAATTCATTTTACAAACCCAGTCGCCCCATTTAAAGATCAGCCGTGACTGTTTTACCTTCTAAACGGTTTTTATTTTGCCCTGCTAAAAACTAAACGTATATTATTGCATGTACCAAAAAACACACGACATAACCCAAGCTGAATGCATTCTCTGAGCCTGTCTGCTGTTATATGGTTCAATCGTCAACAGGAATTCTCTTCTTTTTTTCCCCTACGATCTTTTAACTTCAAAAGATGATTTCGAATTATAAAGACAGACTTTTAGGTGTCGAGTCCCAGTACGTTGCTGCTGTCTAGCAGATATATGACTGCTTCCAAACCCTGCAACATTCAACAACCTCGAGACGTGACATTTATACCTGATGATTCATGATCGGAGATCCCTTAAGATTCTTACAGACAATAATAAACCAGAGGGGGGGCCATAATACGAGACGGTACGGGGACTAACAGCGCGTAGCTCCCTCTGCACCCTCGCGGGCCAAAGGTCTCCAAACTCCCGGTACTGAGCTTCCGGAGCTGGCCTGGCAAACTCCCCGATCGAAAGATACCCATCAGGAACTGCGGTTGCCTTGTCAGTTGACAACCAATGAGCTGACTTTCTTTGTTTTTATTTCATGTTGATCAATCAAAACAACAGACAACATTAAGCCACTGTCACCAAACCACAGGATACGTGGCCTACCAACTCTCACTCCACTTGGAGGGTTTAATGGGTTTTTTTTAGTCGGACCATTCCCCTATCCAGGCCCGTTCCGGTGGGTCAAAAGTTTAGATTTTGGGTTTCGTTTCCTACCTATTTTCTATTTTTGATCAATCCACTTCCTGCACCCTTATAAACTGTTCAAGAGTCCAAACAGCAGTCGGATATCAAAACTTTCTGTGAATTTCCGGATTATTGTTTGCGGCTATTTTGTGTAGTCTTCCAGTTTCATCTGCTTTGAGAAAGTTTTTATGGTGTACTATTAGTGACAGACTACGTCGCCTCTTCAACACACGACGCGAATGCACGACGCTACGACGCTACGACGCGACGCACTACGCGAGCACGACTCGACGCACAATGCGATGGAGCCGTCGTGTGTCCGGTCATACAGTCGCGTCGGGTGTTGAAGAGGAATAGGCTTGAAGGCTGTTCCGTGTTCCTTAAATAAAATTGTGTCATAGACGACTATTTTATGTATGGTAATTTATATTTAATGACCTCGAATCTGCTTCACTTTTTTATCTCATTGTTTTAATATGCGTACGACTGTTTCATGTATTGTTTTCCTGCAGTTGCGGCAGACAGCAAAACACGGATGACACAGGGAGATCAATTTGTTGGATACGGTAAGACTTTCACAAATCGATCACAAGAGGGCGTTTCACTTCTTTTAAAGGGTATAACTTTAGGTTGCCAAATAAATATTTCACTTTAAAATGAAAAGCCAATTCAATTACTCAGAGTCCTAGTCGAATGCGAGTTAACAATTCCGTTGGAGAACGACTACGAGTCCACGTGCGAGTGCGAGTGCGAGAATAAACAGGCGTATCTGCAAATACCGTAGTGACACTGCACTACCTTGCAAATACGATCTGAGTACGAGTAATGCAGAAACCGTGTACGAGTACGGACTGTCGCGAACGTGTTAATATTAATGGTAGAATACGGTAAGAGTCCGACCACTGCGCGCCGTTTACGGGATGCGCACGGGCATAATTACATGTCATACGGGTGTCCTCGAGCGTAGTACGTGATCACCGTGTAGTAAACAACTTCTTAAACTGGTCGTTATACAGATTAATGTGACTCTCTTTCTTTCCCTTGTTTGGCTGATCCACTTGTTTTAAATTTCCCATGTGTGACATTAAAGATTTGCTGAAAAAAATGTAGAAAGTCTAGTTTGTAACGGTTCAGAATTTCTCGTTTTCGTAACTCTTCAGTAATTGCATGCATGCATGTGCTTCATCTAAACCTGATATTCTTGTTAATCTTTCACTTTTTTAATTAATTTAGTACTTTATGTTACTGATTTCTCTGTCACCAGAAACCATTGAGCGTCAGTACATCTTCTTATCAGTCCTAGCTTGTCTTGTCGTCGTCCTCACGTCCGCCATTTTGTTCATCCTCGTTAAGCGGAGAATGGCGAGGCAAAGGTAAGGACAATGGCATGGCTAATTACCATCACAAGAGGGCGGTCTGATCCTCTCCCTTTGGAGATTTCACGGAAAACATATGTTGGAGTTTATTCATGAGTCTTTTTTAAATATTTAGCTAAAAAATTACAATTCCACTCGCAAAGCAGAAATTACTCGTGCATACCGCATACGAGCAAACAGTTGTCGTCCAACATGTCATGGAAGCCTCTCTCGAGAGTCGATATTCTTTTTCTTTTTTTCATAGAGGGCGCTGGTCAATGGTTTACACCCGTAGAACACACTTCGTTCATTTTTGTAAAGATAGGTTTTTACATATGACTTTCGTTTTCGACAAAAAAATGAAAACAAAGATCAGCACTGAATGCATAATAAAGCAACGGCACAACTGCTTCATCTGTACCCCTAACATGGCGTCGTGGAGATCGTTGAGTCTTTGCCGGTGCAAATCCAGACCACAGACAGTGTAAACATCGATGCACACCACAAAAACAGTTTCCAACGAAAACAAAATTGAACATCAGGCCCTACATACTTATTGGGAAAATACTTTGTCTCTTGTGATCCAGATCGGCTGAGATCAGGCCCGACCCGCCTCCTTGCTACGAGGACCTGGTGAGAGACTACGAGCGGATCGCGGACCCAAAGACCGGCCACTTCCCGATCGACCGGGCCAGCTGCTACCAGACCCTCAAGCCGCCCGTGCCGAACCGCCCGCCCAGGTACGCCGTCCGCATCAACGCCCCCGGACACATCAGTTACCCCGAAGAAATCTGGAATCACTGAGTCGTGAAGCTGTTTTTCCTCATGCCAAAAAAAGTGGTGACGTAACTATGACGTATAACAGCCGGCCTGCATGTTTTACTGAGTGGTGAGAGAAACTTGCTATTTTTCTGTTTTTAATATTTTGATCAAAATTTGGGAGAAATCATTCCTGCTGGGATCAATTTTGAAAAATTCAATACCTCAATTTGCAAAACCATAACATAGTTTTCAGGATTGTCTCCATAAAAAACCTCGACACTCATAATAATATCTCAGTCTACAAATATAGAAGTGTACATGTAATATTTTAATAGTCTTAGCATAAAGCAATACAATGTTTATTTTGTTATTTATATTTTGGTCATTCCAGCCCGTGGTTTTCTCAAACGATCGGTTCTGACCAAAAGGAAAGTTTGTGTTCCCTCTGAAAAATTCATATCTCGAGATCACTGATATTGTTTACATTATTGACTGGTTTTCAATATGAGATTCATAATCTTAGTAATTACGTTATTACGTCTTGTATACAAACTAACCAACCAGGACACAAACAGCATCATTTATATGTACATGTACATTATATTAACCTCGTGCTGGTCACTTCCAAATGGCGTTAAAAAAACCTGAAAATGCTGATCTTTCGTTTCACATTTGCTAATCAAAGTTAAGATATTTACTAAATGTCAATTGACGTTTGTCATAATTATTACGAAAATGAAAGAAACTATTCATTTTACTCTATATTAACTTGCAACCAAATTTTACATATACCTGTGCTCGTTCCGCAAAAATTAAAAATCATTTAAGTTTTCACCTTTTTTGTGAACACCTTAGAGGCTGGTTCTCCAAATCGTGTATTGCAGAGGTTAACTTTTACTTTAAAATTTGGTAGTGTAGAAACTAATTTCAAATATCACCTGTTTCAACAAAAATGGAAAAATTTAAAAGAACTCTTTGTTCATAGTAACGTTAGGCAGCTGTCGATTTGATGCCTCTAATCAAAGCCAAGAAATATGTTAGGAATTACACGTCTCTGTCAGTGCACAAAATGATATTTAATGTTTTCGCCATTTCCGAAAAGAAGTAATTTTGTTTAATTTTGCAACCATTATTTTCAATTGCGCGTCTCATGTAGTATACATTGTTGTAATTCGAAATAGTAGCGGCAGTAGATATGCTCTTATGTACATGTAGTATAGAGTCTGCAAAGTATAGTGTATGTAAATAAGAACAAACTGAATTTTGCAATAAAACTTTCGAATGTAATTCTACTGTTGATTAGTACAGTTCTATTATTGTGTTGACTATAGTGCTCGATATTCTTGCTTAAATGATCGCCGGTCCGAAATCCAAATGTTAGTTTTATTACTAAGTACGAAACGATGCTTGATATATTGAAACTCCGAAAATCGGTTTCAGAAGTGGTTGTGGGTTGGCGGTAAGGGACGGAACTTCAACTCACAAGATCCAGGGTTGGAATCCTGAGGGCGGTGTTTATTTTTTATTTCTTCAGGCGATTCTAAGGGTTTTAATTATAGGAAGTGTGATTTTCACTGGGGGACCCAGGTAGCGCACCCGGTAGAGGTGCCGACGGGTAAGCCGGCGCCCCTGGTTCGAGTCCCGGCCGCCGCAACTCGGACTGGCTGCAGGGAAACCTGCGGCGGGTCCGAGTTCTGTATCGCGTGTCTACCCCAACTATATAAAATAAAATAAAATAAAATCGAATTTTACTCTTTTTAATTAAATAAGTATAAGTCAAAAAGATATAAAATGTCGTACTGTGGTTCTGCCGGGACTCGAACCCGCAACCTCCGGCATGAGCGTCAAGAGTGCCTACCACTAGGCCAACACGCTCTTCTTACTCTGAACTGTTCGGAAGTAATATATAAATATTCAGGTTTGTATGAGTGAATAAAAAAAAAGTATTAAGTCCACGCGCATGCGCTCTTGCATCATATGTCCCTTAGAATGGCTGGATGGCCAAGTCAGCGCGCATGCGCATACAGCATTTTAATATTACACATGTATGTACCCGAGAATGTGTGTGGGCAATGGAAGTCAAAACGTCAAATGTCTTAATTTGTAAAAGTTATATTTATTTAGTTTTTCCGTAGTTTTGGCGAGCATTTCTCAAGCAGCTGTCTACTTTGCCGACCACCATGTTTTTCCGCCCTCGTTCTGCCCGTAGTTGTGCGAGTAGCTTGACAAGAATTTAGCGCTCCTGCCGATCCCGGGGCCAGGTAGGCCGTCAATTTCGCTCAGCAGCCCCGTAGACTTCGACCCGTGCCCCGGTGCCGCGGACAAGGTCCCCGGTGTTGCGGCTAACTCGGCGTCCATTCCGGGTTTGGAAAACTTAGCGAACCGCGTTTTGAGTTTGGGCGGGTCGTCTTCGGCGCGACGCCCGGGCTGATACAGCGGATGAGCCATGTTGGATTTGACGGGGAACTCCCGTCCGACGACGGGGGAGGGTGGGTCGCGATGTCCCTGGGCGTTTACTGTCCGTGACTCGGTGCTCTCCGGCAGGGAGTCGACGTCCTGTGTCTCCGAGTAAGACTCCGAGGAACTCGGCAGGAAAACCTCGATGCGAGTTTTCTCCGAGGCGACAGGCGGGGCTGTGGCTCCTGGTTTCCCGGGGTTTGGAGAGCGAAATGACATCGGCATTTGGGTGATCGGTGGATCTTCACTGACTCGACCCTGCATGGTAGAAAAGTTGGTCAAAGAGTTCAGAAAATGTGCATAATTGCTTAAAGTATACGTGTCTCCAAAGGTCTTGGAAATATATCAATGCATGATAACACTGCTTCGTGCAATACAGGTTGTGGTTGAAGAACAAACTCTCTTTTTTGACGCTATAGTTGAGCCCCCTCCCTTCGGCACCAAGTGCACTCCCCTAAAACGGTAATTGTGATCCAATTTTAATGTACAAACAAACTAAAAGGTTAACAAGGTTTAAGAATGTTCTAAAATTGAGTTTGAAGAAAGTGGAGCTACATAGAAGATGAACTGCAACTAAACCGAGAAATCGCACTGGGAAAAAAATGCTGCAACCTGACGCCACTTCAATTAATCAGTCAATCAAATCTTTAATTTTTCCCAACAAATACATGTACATATACATTTGAATTATTAAGGAGATTCAAAAAAAAAAGTATTTCCTAACAAAATTGGAAATGATTCTCAATCCCAGATTCATGTCTTATCATTGTTTTTGCAATGAATGACCTTCATTGAGATGATATAATAAGAAAACAAAGTGACGTCAGGTTGCAACATTTTTTTCCTCGCACTGTGCAAAAACCTCTATACACAACCACTGGCGTGTGCGAGAATTAATAATTAAAAAAGTACCACACATGCACATTTAATGATGGCTATAGTAACCCGTTTTATCGGCAGTCATGTTTTACAAGAAAAACCTATAAATTATGGAAGCCTCGTGATTGTACAATGTACGGAACGGAGCCAATGCACTCACCCGATCAGGCGTCTATAGTTTGTGGCGATACTTGCGCCACATCGCAGTGGACATGACAATTATGTGGATTTCTTCCTCGCACAAAACTGAAGTTTCGATGAATGGTTAACCACAGTGAGTCTATGGCACACAAGCTACATTCTGTTTCCACTTTATGCTGACTATTAATCCGATTAAAATCTCAACTGGAGGAATTTAGGTCGAAACCAAGCCAGTTTCGTGAATTAAGTAGATCCACTTGAGACCGTGATATCTGCTTTCTTCTTCCACGGGGCACGTAAGGAGTTATAGCAGCCCAAGATGTGTTTGTGTCTTGGGTCACCGTAGCCTACAGACCATCCCCGTGAGATGCAAAAGAATCGATAAACATGATGGGCCGTAATGCCGAGATGGAATGCTTCTTAAAAGAAAGAATCGATCATAGGTATCGATTAGAGTTAGTGGGACACAATGCAGCAATATCGATTATCTAGAACCACTCGGCACAGCTACGCATAATATCCCCCCCCCCACAAAAAATAACAATAACACAACGCCAAAAAAACACCAAAATATGAATATTGAAATGATAAGGTTTTTTATAGAAAAAATGCAAAAACAATATCCATAATACCACGAGCTGACTGCATAGAATTTGTCTCCAAGCCAAACGACTTCAAATGGCGCCCTCTATAAGTAAACATGACTATTTTTCTATTGATATCTGAAGCAATTAGACAGCGAACCAGACAAACAAAACAGAGAGAACAAAATCGTTTTGGGAAAGACCTTTGCATTGTTTTCGTGTTCAGTTCTGTTACCAAATTTGTTTACAAAGTTGTTGTCGGATCGTGCGTGTAGTCAACGACATACGAGGCTGCTTGTCTATAATATAAATACTTTATAAAAAAAAAAAATCAAGAGACGCAATTTATCATTGTCGCGTTTATTTACAAAAAGAAAGTAAAAATATTGGCTTCTTTCGCTTGCTAGCGGAGACAATCATGATAATCCTGCTGAAAACAGTCTCGTTGATACAAAATATACAATTTACAAGATAAAATTTTAAAAATTGCATTGTTGTCATTGAAATGTTAAGGTAATCATTAATTATGTTAATTTTCTTTGTATGGACTTCAGCATCTCGAACTATGTACAGTGGTGTTGTCTGTTCATCCAATAAAAATGGCTTTTTTCAAAATATCAACAACTCACACCTTACATTAACAAAGAAAACTCACGAATATTGCATGATTTTGGCATAATATTTGTTGGCAAATATTTCCTCCGAAAGGAATATCTTTGAATTCTACCAAAGATCCGAAACCGACGAAAATAAATCGGTCAACCATAACTTCTTTCCCATGCACAAATTTAATCTAAACTGCATTTTTTTTCTCCGACGAAACCCGTTGATTTTCTTCAAAACCTGAAAAACTATTTATTTCAAGTTAGCTTCGTGTTAATTTCCCGAATGTCGTAATAATATATACACACTTACATTATTATGTGTCATGTGGTCCCCAAAAGATAAATCGGCACAATTTGTTCGCTGGATTACAAGTTACTTCAACCACACAAACAAATATTTAAAAGTACTGTTTCGTAAGTCTGCATGTACGCATGCGCTGTGTAGTCATGGTCGTCCGTGTGTACGCATGCGTAGAGAAAGCTGATTTGAATACGAACAACACTGGAGACACTTGTGTAGAAATGCGATGTCCCCATGATGACATCAAAGACCAGTGGCCACATGGAAAGTTCCAATTTCTGGGCAAAACATGGACGGACGATCCGTCAGATCATTTTGGTCAACAGGTCATTAGACAACACGCCCTCACACGTTCGCATGTCCTCCAGCGAATCCCTAAAGGGGCGTGTCAATTCAGTCAACCCCCTTCATCATCAAATTGGCAGGGTTTTCTTCACAATCTCCAGCGTCCTTTTCAAAACTTACCGGGAGTTCTTGTCACTTATCATCCAACTTCGCAGTTCCAAATGAAGTTAAGTTTGTCCATAAATAGTCTGCAAGTCTCCCATGCGTGTTAGCAGGCACACTTGGGCTTTACTGGGCCCGGACCGCCATGTTTGGTGGCGTCGCCATTGGTTTCTGCTGGTGACGTAATAGCTATGCTGTTGACTCGTTTCCTGGTCTGTAAAGAAACAGACGAGAGCGTTTATCCCCAAGTAGAAATTGATGAACGAAAGATAAAATGAATGGTTAGTTAGTTAATCATTCCAAAATATTGCAGGACGCCAACCAATGTCTGGTACTAATCACGAGAGGGCGCTATACAAGATGGTTGATTAATTCGCTTACCGCTGTGACTTTGCTTGCCAGTAGTACGGCCATTTCTTCGAAGGCCTCCATTATATTCGTGTTGTCGTTCGCGCTGGTCTCGAAAAACTTCAGCCCCTGGTTCTTCGCGAACTGTGTTTGAAAAAAAAAAGTTGGAAAAAAACTTCAAAACCTACTATCACTCATCCCTATATCCCAACCCCAAAGTCACTCATAACGATTATTTTTGTGCCAAGGTCATTCCCACGGAAGCGCACAGGATTGTGGGTAAAACTGACCACATCAAAAACAGCGACATTGAGCATGACGACTATAAAGTCAGAGCGTTACTGCGGACTTTCCTAAAACTCGGCGTCGCCACCGGACGTGTCCAGCTACACGATGCCAATCTTCATAATTTTAAACCTCTCATTTTTAATTTTTTTTTGGAGACTACGGCCCGCCCAATATAGGTAAATTTTCCATGGAACTTTATTAATAAAAATAGCTGACTTACCTCTTCTCCAGCCTCTTTGGAAACCACTCGCTGTTCAACTACATCACTTTTGTTTCCCAATATGATGATGTCTACATCTTCTGGTGCATACTGTCGAACAAAAACAGATAGAGTTCTCTGTCAAAATTGGGTGACGAAACGATAACGAATTAACTCCATTCTAAAAAAAATAAGGAGTAAAGAGTAACTCCGACTGTAACGACAGCAAGCGCAGCAACAGAATTTAAAAAAATCCACTTCTCAAATGAAATAATTATTACCTTTGATCGAAGTACTATACTATATTAGCTATATTAAACGTTTTAGTTTATTTTGTTTTCATCATCAACTCATTAATAACATCCCTATACAGTTTTCGCAGCTAACATTTTGTGGCATCTCCCCTGTGACGTCATTAACCACCAAAATTCAGCAGTCTCGGTTAAAGACTTATCCCCCCCCCCTCCGACACCCAATCAAGGCCCGCCCCTTCTCTCCTACCTTTTTGACATCTTCCAGCCAGCTGGTCAGCCCATGTAGCGTGGTCTCCTCCGTGACGTCATAGACGATCATGACCCCCGCGGCGCCCCTGTAGTAGGCCTGGGTCATGGAGCGGAACCTCTCCTGGCCCGACGTGTCCCATAGTTGCATCTTGATCAACCGGTCGCCCACTTGCACGCAGCGGATTTTGAAATCCAAACCTGACATCAAGTGTCGTAAAAAAAAAGTTTAAATGACGTCACACCGAGGCGCAGAAACAACCTGTACCCACTGATCTTTATTGCTTGTACTCTCTGACGAACGATTCAAATTTTTCACACGGTATCGCGTGCACCATGCAGATGACTTGTGTGGGTGCGAGGGGAAAAAAACAAAATGGCGGCAACATTTTTATATATATTGTCTACTGGATTTCCAGCGGTCAATCGAATGTGAAATAAAACAATGGATACTGAGGTGGTATGCTCGAACTGCGTTTGAAACTCTTTAGGGTTGGCTCATTGTTTTAGCGCCCTAATTCTCTTCTCGTGCGGCGGACACGCCCCTTTAGGGGTACACCCCAGTAAAAAGGCAAAAAGTCGGTTTGCCGAGCTCATGACTAACAGATTTACACTCAAATTATTGTATAATTGGAGAGTTCCGAGAGCCATGAAATGAAGAATTGAATACGTATGGCACTGCACATCTGGCCTGGACTTGGGGCTACCAATTCTGAGCATTTCCGATGCAATTGGGTCCGAAAGTGGCGCTATTTAGCCATGTTGTGGAAGCATCCTTCTTTTTTCAAATGGGCTACTTTTCCAGTTTGGGAAACATCACTCGTTTTAGGGGTGGTCTTCTTTGGGTGAGAATTTCTCCAAAAAAAGGTCATCGGTCAACCCATCAAAAATTGAAAAGAAAATGATAGATGACATGTTGATCATCATTTTTCTGTGTAGCCTGAACACCTGTGAGAGTTCTGAGTATTTTAAACAGATATTTGAAGTATGGGGATTTAACACTGGTGTAGGCTACACGTCCGACTTCTGATGTGCACGTGCGACTCCCGGACACTGGTCTTATCAAATAACCAAGTTGTATCTTTAAAATCTGTCAAAATATTTGAAAGATTTACGGATCATTATTTGCGCATAAACCAGAGACTGATATGCAGACCGGACGCGCCACCATATCGCCACAAAAGTCAATAACAAAATTGATAATTCTATTGTCTGAGATTTTAGTTCTAAGTTCGCTCTCGGGCTAATTACATCGGTTCACGCAATATCCGAGCCAAGGAGACCAAAACATCAAGACCGCAACACTCATTGTGCACTTGGTCACAGTTACTTGACGAGATAAAAAGTGCGGTTTCTCTTTCGGAAGTTTTTCATTTTCCCACTTGGCTCCAAGCCTGTCCTTACTTTGGTACGATGATAACAACTAGCTGGGGTAATGATCTAAGAGTTTTTGAAGGGTAGAGGTCAAACAGGACACACCTAGCTTCCCTGCTCAACAACAAATCTCTACAAGAGTATTTTGCCTTTGAGAATGTATAATGCTTGGATCAAACGTCTGGCCCGGTAACTTTTACAATTTGTACTCACTTCATGTAACTCCTGTGGTAAAGCGATTTGCTGCAGCGTTTTTCTCAACAAGTAAGCAAATTTTTAAAGATGGTTTAACCCTATCACTCCCTAGGCATATTTTACTAGGATGCAACCTAAATCCTGCAAAATCCTGCTTGAATGTGGTCCTTGGAGGGGTGACCACTGCCTCAATCCTGCAAAATCCTCCAGTAATCACTGTCAATATGTTGAGGCAGAGCCAGTGACATGCTGGAGCAGTGCGGAGGATTTGAAGTGTACATGTATAATATAGGCCTAAATTTATGCACGGCTGAGCACAAACAACACAAGCTCCGGCCCAAAACCGTGACACAGTGCATCCTCCAAAATCAGCCACACATTTTTGCCATAGGCCTCAGTATAGCCATCCTGTAAGTGGGTGATTTTACAAAGATCATTAGGGTTAATGAATCCTCAAAACATTTGCACTATGCAGGAATCCCAGTACCACACACCACATCAATTTACAGTACCTAGGCGCTGCAAGAACTCCCAAAACCCTACTCGTGGATTTCGACAGATCTTGGAGAGATTGGATTAGTTTGGGGTCTGACACTCACCCAAAGTGGCTTTGCACTTGCTAGGAAACTCCCCGTCCACGAATCTCCGCAGTATGCAGGTCTTACCGACGCTGGAGCCCCCGACGATCAGGACTTTGAACGGCTGGTCCCGCCGCGGGTCTATCTCATCGGCCTTACGCCGAGCCGGCCCTCCGTTCATCATCTCTGGAAAACGAAACATGGAAAAGATTGTCAAGCGAGCACGGCTGGGGAGGCAGACAACGGTGGGGTGGATGGGGAGGGCCTGGGGGAGGGCCTGCAGAGTGGGAGGGGGGTCGGAGCCCCACGGTCCGCACTAGACTCAGACCGCAGTGGCATCAGTACATTATACGTAAGATCATTTGAGTTCAATTCAATTCGGCTCTTTCACAATCCTTCGCGTTTCCCGACAAGGTATTCCCATCAATAGCCCAGCGCACCGTACAATGTTTCTTGCGGCCAGTTGATGCAGGGCTTACGGAGATTGTGTATCCTCGTCTAATCTCGTGTAGTCTCGTTCTTCAGTGAGGTCAATCTCTGGTGTCTGTATCATGAGGCAAACATTTTTGTTCCAGTACTTGTTTGCGTCTATTCGCCATACTGGTACAGAGGCGAATATCGCACACATGGGAGCTTCCACACAGTTCGCATGAAATGTTTCAAAGCGAGGTGTTTTCATTTGGCCTTCGCCTTTTGCGTTTAGTTATTCGAAAGCTAGTCCTATGCAAGTGAAACGAAACGGAGTTCACAGAGAAGTTCATGTAATATGGTAATCTGATAGAAGCCCCGTGTGGCATGCAATGGGACATGAAATATACAGTAATTCTTGTAGAAAATCCGAAAGCCACAGACACGTAGCAGTTCAGTGATGCGTTGTAAACGGCCGGGAATATTGAAAAGGCGCTCTCTTGACGTCACTAGATAAAAATGGAACCGACCTTCCATGCAAAATGGTATGAAGTTCACCACCGGGCTTTCGTTGAGCTTCACATTTAACGGACAGAAGCATGGGCGTCCGGGGGGGGGGGGCGCAAGTGGGGCGACTGCCCCCCCCCCCCACCAAAAGCAAAACATGTAGTCTGGTTGATTAAAAAGGAGGAATTCCTCCCGTTTTAGTCACGTGACAATGTATTACCGGAGGCTACCTGACCTAAGATTCATCAGGAATAGTCAGAATATTTTGGTCTGGGAACCAGACTACAAAACAGGGGGAAAAGAAAAACAAAAGGAAAAGGAGGTGTGAATCCTATTATTTGCTATTACTTTAATACACATCTAACAAAATGGGCGTCATTATCCTGTAATTTTCTGGGAAAGTGTGCAGTGAATTTATTGTCCAACAAAGATTTGTAGCAATTATTTTGTCTGGGTCAAGGTCAAGTGTACATGAATACCTTTTCAATTTCCCTGGTTATTAACCAGGTATGTATCCTCTATGGTGAATATCAGTAAAACAAAAATTGTAGGAAAAAAGTCCCGATTTCGATTTCCTCAAAATCACCTCCATCTCCATCTCCATAGTTTATGTCAGCAAAATATCCTGTCCCACACATCAACGGTAACTGGACCACCGTTTTCCACATTATGGACCGGTGTGTGACTCACTATACGGAGGAATTCCAGTATTTGAGCCCAGCAGATATAGCGGGGTGGGGGGGGTTCTCGTCCTGGGGCAGACAGGGCTCTGGAGTGCTCTGAAACGTGCAAAACTAAATCAGGTCCACTTTGCTCACAGCTTAGCCAGCAAATTTCTCCAAAAAATCCACTACGGCAAAGAAAATGTCCTCAGTATTTCACCAACCAAGTTTGCAGACTCATTTCAATTTTTTGAAAGACTTTTCTGCAATATTTTGAACATGAGAGGGAAGTCAAGTGATTTCAAAATGGGGCTAAATACTAGACTGGTACATGTCCAACCATGGTCCAACTATTTGAAAAGACTGACCTCTTCATTCAGTGTCAATAGTCTGGTGGCTGGACTATGGAGAAATGTGTAGTAAATTGAGACTAGTTCCCGCTTCATGCCACATGTTTCTTAAATTCTTTTGGCATGGTTGATTGATGCAGTACTGAAGCTGTGTTGGACTGGTTGTTTTAGGTGCCAGTCTATTTTCTTGTTTTTTGCATGTTTTCAATAACTTCAGTTTTAGGACTCTCATACACAGGATTTTCGGACTAGTCCGGGGGGGAGGAGAAGGGCAGCAGGGACTGGATGTATGGAGGGGCAACCAAATTTTATCCGTGCTCAAGGGTATAGACAGGGTTTTTTTCACCGGAAACCCGGCCTCAGTAAAATCAAAAAGTAAGGGGGGGGAGGGGGGGCGGGGAGGGGTTAATGGGGCCCTGTTCAAAGCCGAATTCGCGGTCATTGTCAGACAATATGTATCGTTATACGCGTTCCACGGGACGTTAAAATAAACAACCATTCGCGATAAAAAGGGTTTTGCGGAAAAAAATTATTAACAATGATAATCACAGTTTCGTGATTTTCTGCGATTGCCAAATTTATATTGGGAGCGGGGGATCCCCCCCCCCCCCAAGTGGCTCCGCCGCTGTTTGAGCCACATTTATGGGACTACGCAAATTGCACCTCGGTTCTCGGGTCATGCATTGCTACGTACCTGGAGTTCGATAGAATAACACGCCATTAACACTCGATGCCCTCATGCCATGACAAACAGGGCAGTCGGCGGGACTTTTCCGGACGGGTGCAACGCCGTCATTTCTCCGCGATTTGGCTCGAAAGGTCCTGGCGCTCTGCATGCTGTCCCCGGAAAGTGCGAATGTGACTCCGTGTAAAACCGTTGCCCCCTGACGTCCACCGTGTCAAAGTGCCGTGATTTTTTTCTAAGTTGCCGAGTCCTTCGGATTGAACGACAGTCCGAGTTGTAATGGTCCTTCTAGCCCCTTTATTTACGTCAGTTTCCTCATATTAATTGGTTCTCAGCATGGCTTCCCCGTGATTCCCAAAGAATGCTAATCGATGAGCTACAAGTTTTCCATGCGTGCACTGCAGGGCAGGGCTAGCTGACACGAACCACAGCCGAACCTATACGTGACGCTATTCAGTTGGCCGAGGCTAGTACTCATTGTTAGTAGCCACTCGCTATTTTAATTGACAATATGGCCTTTAGAGAGTTTTTTTCGGGTCAGACCATTTTATTCCTCATACGACTGTAAATGCACCATATCAAGAGTAGCGTGTAAAATCTGTTATGCATGGTTAAGGATTCTGCATGACAGCTCGCAAATCCACTATGAGGAGGTCATTTTGCCGCTCTTTTGAAAAGGCATTGCCGCATGCCGTGACAAGAGGACTGTGATGGACGGAGCATGGAGAGAGATTTAGAGAACAGAACAGCGCCCTCGGTTTTTAAATTTGACAATTAATTGACCTTCGTTGTCACAGTGGGAGGTATACGGTGTTTTCTTGGCACCTATATCCCCATGGGCGTCGCCAGGATTTCTTCTAGAGGGGGCAAAGCAAATTTTGTTCCCCAAAAAAATCACTATATTTTCCAGCATTTTCCCGATCGATCTTTTTACGAGGGTGGGTAGGGACATCCCCCGAACCCATTAAATAAACAACAATATGATTTCGCGCCTCTTTTTTTTCTTTCTTTTTATTTTTTCCCCTCCTTTTTTGTTTTTTGTTTTTGTTTTTGCTCGTCGGGGGGGGGGGGCCAAGTGCCCCCCCCCCTTGCCCCCCGATCGCGACTCCCATGGCCATCCCCTCTCCTTCGAAGCCCCCCCCCCCCCGGATCCGCCTCTGCTGAATGAGCTGCTCTACAGTTTCACGTGATTTCAACATTTACGAATCATTGTTATTAGTACAAAAATCTGTACATGTATTCTCCATTTATTGTTGTTGTTTATTCACAACTTAATGTATAAATCAACCTTTGACCTGTGTTCCTGCATTGCAGAGTAAACCCTGTCCATGTTTTCGTAGCTCACTTTGACTTGTGACACATTTTTATAACCGATAAGATAATAATCATGACGGATAGTCATGCAACGTACGGTCGGGTGAATTTGGGATTAAAGTCCTCACAATCTCCACGAAACCACTGCAGTGTTTATTTGACACCAATGATATTACGAAACCAAGACCTCAACGACAAAACAGTTTCAACACCAACATCCCAGTGCAATAGTCCTAACAGTCCTGAATCCTCCAATTTCAACACAAGTTTTCACACCCCCTTTATAAGCATTGGCTAGAGATTCTACGTACGTGTCACTATTCATGGTCGATCAATCAGTCTGTCCCCGAAAAATTGACCGGAATAAGCCCACAAAAGTTTTCCACATAACTTCAACATTTTAATTTTAAAAAGCCAGCAATATTAATTAAATATACTTTTAAAAAAAATTGTTTTAACCATTCGGAAAAGTTTGTAAATGCAGGCAAAATATGTGCAGTAATGCTATAGTCACGTGGTGTTAATCACAAATCGCTATGAATCTATATACATGTAGGGGTAAATCTAAAGTACAGTGTTCCATATGTGCCATCGGCGTCGCATTTTGGGCGTCACATTTTTAAACTCATGGCTAATTTTGCCAGATTTCATGCAAGAATTATTGTGCACTCGCACTTGTTGTTTTTACTGCGACAATCGATACCCTGCCCGCAATAGCTTCTGTCCAGAGCAAAAAAAATAACATGGGTTGCTTAGACCCTGGAGAAATAAAACATTTCTCCATGCTTAGACTTTCCAACTGATAGCGGGCTTTCAGTGGAGGTAAATTCGAATATAAAAATCCATTGAACAACATATTTCAGAAGTGTTTGCTTTCTAATAGCTCTTGAGGCATTATTAAGCTTATCGATCCTGAATCCTCCGTAACTTTAACATGATTGTTCACACACCTTTAATATAGACTGCAGGGTTAGGAGTGATTTCAATCTCCATATTCAGTCAATATATTTATCCAAACCCAATTAAGTTTCAATATGTTTATGTATAGCATGGAGCTATAATGTGTATAGTGATGGAAAATAATTTATGAAGGTAATTACTTTAAGTACCAGACACAAACTCCCATGAAAATGCATTGACTCACCTGCAAACCAATGTACAGCTGTCGAGAATGAGTAGGCGTGGCTCTCCCTCACATCGGGGGCGTCACCGCCACCCCCCGCACGACCAGGGTTGTCGGGACTGGTCGTCTTCGGCATATACACTCCAGCAGTAAGGGCAGTCGACAGTAACTTGTCGACAGCTATGTCGACAGTAAATTTTCGAGAGCGCTGTGGACAGTGTGGTCGACGTCCAGTGTGTTATCCGTACAAGAAGATATAGCTTGATCTGCAAACTACAATGACGGTGGTTGTTCCCCACTTCGGATGAAGCTATTCACAATCACGTATGTTTATGTCCCGGCCTGAGCCAACAGTCCAACACAAAACAGACTTCAGGTTTGAAGGAAACACACTCGTTGAGGTCCACTGAATAGCTCCTTTGTACACCCTGTTCACTACCCAGACCTAAATAAAACATCATCCTTGTTCTACTGGTGCTCTGGTTTTGCAAAAAGCTGCTGACTACTTTGGCACCCACATTTTTAGTGCATTTGGAGAACTTTGGCTCTTCACCGAAATCTCCTGCAGATAACCTTTGACCTTTAACCCCATTATCCCCGCGCACTACTTGGGCAGACAAAAGTTACACTATACAAACAGCCAAGATAAGCTGCCGCACTTTTTAATCTCTTGATCCTGAAAAGTACATCGGTTGTGGATTTTGTTTTACCTTCTTGTATAATTTTTTTGCGGTGAGATTACACCGGACGAATCTTCTCGAAAATGAACCAGTTCAAATAGAACATCTGATGCTGTTCAGTTGTGGTGGTCAGGTAATTCATGGGCTTCTTACCACAATTTTCCAAACACTGTGTGGTGGGGAAAAAATAGGTCAGGATTTCATGCGAGGACAAACTGATAAGAAAGTAGACGACAAAGGACAGAGGGAATCTCACATTGCCGTTTTTATGTCAATCAAGGATGTGCATGACTGCAACCATTAAAAAAGGTATACAAATGAAACCTTTCACCAAAAACGTCACGATTGGATTTCTGAATCATAGACAATTATATGCCTGGTCAGTGGCGTAAATCTGAAAGAAACATGTACACATGTACTTACGTTTTTAAACACTTCGTCCCGTTCTATACAAGCATACAGTAAATGTCATTTTGATGTGATAACGGAACGAGGCGTATCATCATACAAGCTAGTTTCAATGACATTTGGGCCGATGGATTAAATACACACTATTGGACTACATTTCCTGGTTTTGTTCTGACGGGGAATTCCATCGTGAAGTACATGTAGTTTCATTTTGGAGGGTAAAATAATGGATTTGGTAAGGCTCGGTAAGAATATTGCGAACACGCCAATGGTGCAGTGACATTTTTTTATTTACATGTATTTATATTTGAGTTTGGGGATCGCAAACTTTCTTTCACATGCCACGGTGAAGGAACCGTGGAAATTGAATGGGCAGAAGCAGGTATTATCGTCTACCAATGAAGCAGCCAAGGCCGCCGTGAAAAGGATGTTTGTATCGTGGCTTTTCAACAAAATCCTTTCAGAAACATGAATACATGTATGTAAATTGAATAAAGTCCCAACTTGAATAGACTATTCCCGTGCAAGTCTAGCCAGTGTACGTTTACTTTGGTATGTGAAAGTCTTGGTACCAAACACTGACTAGTCTAGTCACAGACTCCCGGATTTGAATTTACCTGCATGTTATTCGCGTGATGAATTGAACGGAAGTTGATGTCAACAATGTTATACTACTCTCTATTCACCTCCTAAAACAGCAAACTGCAAAAGACTTTATAGCTATTCTTAGTCGTAGCAAGAGGGCGGGCTTATACATGTTCATTCGTCCGTTCATCATAATTTATGGCGACAAGTGAATGGCGCCCCCTTTCGTCATGTGTCAGTAAAAAAAATCCGCGTGACGTCATCAGGCGAGTCTCGTAAAAATAAAATCCGTGCCAAAAAATGAACTTCAACACATGTCGTTCCTGATCTTTTAAATTCAATTTTTTAATAAAACATCGAGTATTCACAGAGTCTAGTAAAACTGCAAAAACAAGTTCAGGTGTTTTATTGTCCAATTCAATTAAGTGCGCCATTCTAGTTGAACACCTTGTCCACTCATCCTATTGGTCATTGATACAGATGTTTGGGTTCATCCCGTAGAATACAATATTTACCATTTGTAAGAGGCGGTGTGGAAAAAAAAGCTCCCGAAGGAAGTTCACGTGAGGGTTCGCAAACCCTCCTCGCATATTCGCATCAGATAAAAAATTACACTCATTAAAAAGCCATTCAACTAAAAGATATATTTCTAATCGGCAGAATCATTGCACTCGCTACTCCATCACCGGCTGAAAAATCATTGCCAAAAAACAATTGCACACACTTTCTAAATCAAAACCAATTTTCGAGAACAAGTGACAGCAAAAGAAACGAGATCTCCCATACCAGTGCATTTCCCGAAATCACTCCAAACAATTTTTTAAAATAACATTTAATCACACTATGAACGAAACGCAGCGCTATTGCTAATCCTAACATTCTCAAAACATTTATACAATCTTTCATCTTCTCTTTGTAAGCTTCATAATAATTCATATTCTTTTGTAGATTATTTCAATCTTAAGTAAAGGGACGTAGGGCATAAAAATACTCTCCAGGATCGCGTACATAAAAAAACTGACAATTGCAATCGGACTTATATATATTTGCGTAGAACAATGAATGGAGTGAGCCTGTTGAATCATATCATTGCGAATTACTTGTTCCATTCAATAAATAATGGCAGATAAGGCAGTCTTCTCTAAACTGTGTTTTCAGCTTATCGAACATTTCAGTAATATGCCTCGTCAAATGATGTCCTTAGTTAATATAGAAAACGAGAGTATGGAGTATTTTAAATTCTTTGTACATGTTTGGCAGTGTACCAAATATTTAAGTATGATGGTACTTTACATTTCAATTAAAAAAAAAAATGCAGCTCGTAAATTTTCGGTCCAGACAGCCATATTAAAGAAATATCACCACAAATAAAGCGGCAGCTAACATTGTACACCTTAAAGTGTGCGGGAACCATGCTTGAAGGCTAGAAAAAAGTTGTACTAACAGCGCCCCCAGTGTTACAGCGCCCTCTAGTCTATGTGGAGGGCGACCTCTATCGACGCGAACACGCCTTCTGTCGGCGGAAGCACTCCCTCTATGAGCAGTTGCAGGTAGATTTGGTCTTTTTCTCGTTCTTGTTTCTGTCGTGGTTGCTGTGGTCGAGGTGAACGGCACTGAGGCTGAGGCAGGGGTTACGCTTGGAATACTGAACACAAAAAACGATCAATCAAAATTGGGAGAACAAAAAATAAGTAAACAATCAAAATAAGGAGGACGAAATTTCCTTCATTGCACACTCTGGAAGAGAGCAGTACAATGTACATGAACAGTTTTCTGCTGTTTAAGTCAACTCGAAAATTGTGACGATTTTACATAAATTCAGTTGATAATCTATGAGAATGAGCAAAAGTCAAGTGCAAAGTCAAATAAACTTCTTAATTTAAATCAAACATTTCTCAATTTGCAACATCTATAGGCTCAGGCACCCAGGCTGCTTAACGATAGACTACAATAGATTCAAAGTATTCCTTGGTATGAAACGCCCTCTTGTGTCTGAAATGGGACACTGGAACGAAGTAACAAATATTATAACCAAATCAATATTCAAATCCACACTTACCACGTTTTCTATAATGTCGTCCGCAAAGGCCTGAAATGCCGCCTGGATATTGAGGTCTTCCTTTGCGCTGACTTCGTAAAATATTGCGCCGAGTTGTGATGCCACCTACGGAGGGAGAAAGATGAAAAATTGGTATTCAGAATCATTGTCACGAAATATAACATCTTAACTGACAGTTGATACATATGCAAATTGAAACGTCACTCATTGAAATGTCTTCTTCATTTATATCAGAAATACAGAGTATAACTTATCAGTGGTTTAGGTAATAAACACACACACACAAATTATTGGTCTGGTACCTTGGCTCCCACTCTGGTTGTGATAGTCCTATAGTCGTCCAGGTCCATTTTGTTCCCGACTAGCATCAGTGCAACGTCAGATTCGGCGTACTGAAAAAAAATCCAAAACAATAACAATGATTTTTTTTTCCAGTCATTTTTTATCAGAAAATAATTTCCGAAAGTCGAAAGCCGCGCGCAATAGCGAAACGAACTTCTGAGAAATGGTGAGAAATGGCAGCTGTTTTATACTGGAAATTTGTACTTGGAAGTATGAAAATAGCTCTGTGGCTTTTTTTTATGAATAATTCAACAGATCGACCCTTGAACTCTAACCTTTTCGACCTCCTTCCGCCAGACGTTCAGAATGTTGTCCAGCGACTCCCGCCGCGTGACGTCATAAACCAAGACCACGCCCATGGCCTTGCGGTAATACATGCTGGTGATGGCGCGGTACTTCTCCTGGCCCGCCGTGTCCCAGAGCTGTAGTCTGATTGGTCGGCCGTCCGGCAGATCGAACCTGGCGATGTTGAAGTCGATTCCTGATTGGTGAGGGTAAGATAATATTATAATTAATTACGATGACGTCATGAGCAGTTCTACGGAAGGGGCGGGGCTATACCTTCTCACATCCCCAACTCTTCATAATAAGTGAAAGATACATTCCCAAGTGTTCAAAAGAGGAACAAAATAAGGACAACACAAAAACTAAACATAAACAAACCCCTTAATCTTTTCCAAAGTATCCCAATCTGAAAAAAGGATCATAAAAAATCCGAAGATCGAGGCCGGCAATACTGAATTCCTCCATTGATATCCTGATGATTATACAGGGGGACCCCACAAAAATGCAGCCCTGCAACATTTGCCTTTTTTCCAAAAACGTGATCTGTGCATTTTTTAATTTGGATAACGGATTAAACCTGAGAGTTTTTCCTTCAAATACTGAAAACAAAAATCATGAAAACAGCACATTGGGTTACAAAATTCTTCAATAAGTTTCATCTCGTCTTCTCCTGATAACGAACAGAGCACACTGTTCGAAACGTCGAGTTTAACCCACTGGTTCTTTTCAGAAACCACACAACTCAAAAGAGATCATTCACAATGGTGTTACCATAAACATTCCATGTCCACCATGCAAACCCACAAGTCTCATTCAATAAGTTTGATCACAAACTTTATGTAAATATAATTTTGTTAAGCAGTTCATACTCTGTTGTTTTCTCTTTAAATATTATCGTGACACTGAACTTTGGACCGGGGCCTATCACATTGATATCTCTGGTATTTGGCAAATAATCTCTGAGAATATCTCGATGTCTTTTGTGAGGATGGGAACAATATAGTGTCAGGTTCAAACACTAGCATTTTAAAATGTGACAGGAAAAACCAGTCACGTTCCTTCAATGAATATATTATTGCCATGTTGTTAAGTAAAATGTGCTTCTTATATCACGAAATATGTAACAAATAATAATAATTTGAGGGCCAGATGTTTCGATTCTCGAAGAGTTTTCTCGAAGCCAAGATCTATCTCATGAAATTATATTTTGCGAGAATTATTGAGCAATGTATTAAAAGCATACTACCAAAGTTAGTGAAACATACATTAAACCGTCAACTCTGTTGTTTTCTTCCGTTTTTAGGTTTGTTTACTTTGCTTGTTAACTTTATCATGACGTCAACAATTTTCTCACTTCATCTCTTGTTTCTTTTACTGTAAAAAAAATCGAGCTACAGAAATCGGCAGTAACAATTTCGACCCTTTTTCTTTACAAGTTTGGCCAGCGTGACAAATACGCGTCACAAGCAAAATTTTCCCTTCGTGACAAAAAATATTTTTTTTTACATGCATGGAAAAAAAATTAAACTTTCCAGAAGGCAAACACAAAGCCTTTTGATCAAGCGACCTTGTATTTTGCAGATTTTGACACTGACTAGGCCACGCGTGATTTTACATGTTATTTCTGTATCAGAGTGTAAAATAAACCCAGAGAATTGGCAACAGGTTCCACCGTACAGAAAGCTAGTGAGTAGCCTTGATATGTGTTTGTAGTTTCGTAGATATTTTATCCCCCCAGCATTTCCTTCAATAGTTCAAAGCAGTTAGCCTCGACCCCGATGATACATAAAACAAAAAACGGAAATCATTGGCAGTGAAGCAGTACAACAAACTAAGGAGTGTTGTGTCCGGAAATTGTGACGTCACTCAAATGATAGGGTATAGTGATGAGTGTTAATATTTCAGCAACATCATGCTCTATTTTGCAATCCCGGAAGACAGGAAAATGTGTCAATGACAGTCAATGCGGATACCAAAAACACGTGACGGCTCGGCAACCGATTGTTCTTCCGCGAAAACAAAGCGCGCCCTTTGGCCAAAACAAAACCCACGCACGTCCTATATTATTAATCAACCGGCACCAAAACTTACAAATCTTGCCAAACTTTTGCAAGTTACACTTTTGTTTTGAAAATATATCAAGTGACGTCAAACTGTTGTTTACTTTTATTAGTATAATTCGAAGAAACTATATAATTATAACCACAAAGGTTATAAGACGTAATGATGACATTTGATAACACACATGTATATATTTTTTTGGGTAAAATATGGCGACAATTTGTTTACCCCAATTCATTATATACATGTAGGCCTAAAGTACGTCATGATTTTTTTTAATCAGTTTTCAACGACTTGGCCGCTTTGTCTTTATGCGAGCATCCGAAGACAATGATATCTACTTTAAAGTTTTATGTTTGATTTAATGGTCATGTTATGCATTTATTTTAATAAACATCTTTCTTTTTTTTACACATGCTATCTCATATCTCATAGCTATCTCAATTCACTGTCACTTTGTGACACTTAAATTTCACATGCACGGCTGCATTTTTATACAGGATGCATGTTGTGTAATGAAGTAGGAGATACGAAATGAATTTAGAAATAATTTGTCACTCACCTACGGTGACATCATAGTTCTCCACGAAGACATTATCAGCTAGCCGAGCCACTAGGCAAGTCTTCCCCGTGCCGCTGTCGCCGATGAGGATAGCAGACAGCGGCAATTCCTTGGCCGGATTCCTAGCCGTGACCACCGAGAAACTCGAGTCCGCCGAGTCGCTGCCTACATCACCGCCTTCCGCGGAGGAGGAGTCCGAGTAGCGGCCACGGGCCGACCAGGAGGCCCGCTTGTAAGCGCCGCGAGCCCGTAGCACCGGCTCCTCGGCGTGGTGACAGACTATGGGAGGGGCCGATGGAGACCGGCTGAGGATGGGTGGTTTCTCGGAACGGTACGGTGCCACAGTCTGCGTAGACTGGCTCCTCAAAAGTTTAGGCTTACTCACTGTTCTGGACTCACTCCTCAAGGAATCATCGTGGGAGTTTGGAAGCGAGCTGACGTTAAATCTGACCGTAGTCTTGTGGGTTGTCTTAACCCCGGTGGGGTCTGGGGAGGGAGTCATCTTGGACCGCCTAGGTAAAATCTCCTGGGGCGGTTCTACGATCTTATACCCCGGGCCTAGGACGGGGCGTCTGTCAGATACCACGTGACCATTCATGTGGTTGGAGGGGTGGCAGGGGTGGGATGAACCGTTTTGAAGGAAGACAGGGTGTGACGTAGTGGTTCCGTTCCTGGCGCATGCGTACTCGATTCGGAGTTTGTCATTCTGAGGTGGGGCTCTCTTGGCTGAGATGATATTGGTGTGAGGACTGTAGCTGAACATCAGTGACTTCCACTTTCGCTTGTCGAGACACTCGCGTTGCAGCCGAGTGCCCTGGTGACAAAACAATGATACGATGGATAAAAAAACCACACAACCAATGCAAACTGTTACAACTAAAGGTCCAAACGGGGGTTAGTTTCCACTGTAGACGTGCACAGATTCTGTCGGATCACGGATGTGCTTCCTCGTGTAAAACAAGTGGCACACGAATTGTGCGTCAAAAAGGAAATGAGCTTGGATAATGCCAAAATGCACAGCAGTTGTGGTTGAACACACCGAAAGCATGATGTGTGTACATCGTCGGGCCTACGTGCCGGTTAATAAGAGTGCAGTTGGACTAATGAATCACAAAACGGTGGAAGTTGGACCCAGCTATACTTAGTATACTTAGTGGTAAACAGGCTTTATTTACGGCACTTATCGATCTATGTAAACGCAATAGATCGGGAAGACCCTTGAAAACGAGGTTGGTTTTTATTTATACAGTTTATTTGAACTTGATGCAAGTCGCTGTCCAAATCTACGTTCAAGTTCACGCACAGCTGAAGTGCCAACATTTTAGGGGACAATAAGAAGTTGTGTCAACTCATCCGCTTGTTAAATTTATTGTCATGCCTTTTAACAGATAATAAACATCGTATGTACAAGGTCTGAACATAGTCAAGTTCATATTAAAGGTCGCGGAGATTAAAGGGACATGCTCGTCGCCGGCACATCTGACTGATGACCGCATCAAATGCCCTTTATGGTTTCTCTCTTAATTCCCCTTATGACGTCACGAAATATGTATGACGTCATAACTCTAGTTCCTTTTAATTGTCATTCTGAAGATGATTTAATGGGTAGTCACGGATTATCTTTATAAGTGTTTAATCAGTTTGGTAATATTTGGGGATCGATAATATAGCACCTTTAATTATTAAGGAATCGATTTACGGTCTGCGTTATCCAGTTGATATGGGCCGTTCAAGTGAGCATCGAGCCTTATGACCCTCACTACCTGATTTATTGCATCATAACCCTGAAAGGACCGAGGCAGAATCCTTCCGTCTCCATACCCCCACTTCCTTCCCCCCCCCCCCCCCCACCACCACCACCACCAACAACAACAACATCACAGGGTTTTTTTTTCTGGCCGAGCCTTCATTGTTGGTCAATATTTTGCCACAATTATTGTTCAAAATATGTTTTTATTTTATTTTTTCTAATTCGGTCACTTTTTATTTTGGCTCCTCCTGTATAAAGAAGTGTCAAGTCTAACTCAACAGCAAGACAACATTCTGACGCGAACATACGAATTGTATAGCCGTGTACTCACCCCGTTATGGGCTGTCCTCGTCGCCCACTACGCTTCTTTCATCGTTATTTTTATCAGTCTAACTCCCAGGGAAATCAACAGAAGGTGGCAAGCACCAATATGGAAACTTCGCACAACAGTTGACCGCCACGTTCGCATTAAGTCCGCAGCGAGCGTGAGCCGACTCGTCAAACCGTGGGCGAAGGGTACAATTTTTACCGGTGTTTGCAAGCGGGCGTGTGCCGGTTCGATCCGTGGGTCTGGTTACGGTTCACTGATCGATGCCAGCGATGGCCGGTCGTTCACGAGCGACTCTGCGAAAGTATAAACGTCCACAGTTGCCATGGTTATATAGGTCGCAGGAAGGGAAAACTTTAACTGCATTCGAATAGACATTCAAAGACTGACAATTCAGGGCACCGCCGGTGCATGTTCGCTTACCACTTGAACTTTGTATGGATAAAAAGATCGCGCTGCATGGATAGAATGGAGGCCTCTACGGATCTGATTAAACAACAATGTCATAACGTGGCAGTGTCACGAAATGGCAGGACAAAAAAGAGCAAAGTTTGTCCAAGATATTACGTGTTATTACTGCTATATACTCGAGGTGACCGTGCCCTTTCGCCTGGAAAATGTGCGCGCGCATTCTGTGGGAAGGGGAAAAACATTCCCCTATGCGTCTCGGTTTTTCTGATTTTCTGAAGGTTCTACCGATACTTTGAATGAGATAATTATCCCTTAAATGTGCAAGATAGCCCTCTAAAAACCCATTTCTTGAAGACATAGACCCACATCAAGAATTGAAAGCCAAAACATGAATGCAAAATTACCTTTACAAATCCTCATCATAGACTCACATTATGAATTTATTCCTTCAGCTTTTAAAAGTGGTTTGACGTAATTATGCTGGCTGTCTGGTCTAAGGCCATTTGGTCCAATCATGAATTGATAATAATATCGGCACTAAATTCACCGTTACATAACAGTTTTCTGTCGCAACAAAACCAGGCTGACATTATATGGCCCGTTCTCACGGCGAGTAAGGTCATAGCTGTGAGCACAATAGGCAGAGTACAATAGACTTTGCCATAAGCCCGCAAAAATACCCACTTCCTAGAAATAAGCCAGTCTCATGGATGCAGAACACTGAGAACATAACATGTTCAGTGAGCCCAAAGTTGCCTATACACCGACCAACTCACGATTTTCATACCGTCAATTGTTCTCTTAATAAAACAAATTGGTGGCCTGTGCACTTTAAATCAAGGGTCCCAATGTCGGCGGTCTTTATGCTTGTATTTATGAGAAATTATGGGATGAATTTGGACCCAAAAAAAATCGCTCTATTTTGCAATGGCGCGAAAGAGGAACCTTTTTTTCTTCCCAATTGGTGATGGGCTTTGGAACTGCATTTAGGGAGGGGTGATCATCTTTGGAGGGAAAAATTACCCAAAAGTGACAGGTCAAACAGAAAATGAAAGAGAATCAAGCTTTAATTTGATTTATATTTATGTCTTGACCACCGGTGAGTTTTGTGGGTATTGTTCCCGATTTTTGTTGAGGTATTGATCATTGGTGTCTATGGTCTGCATCTAATAAGTTGATCACCAATACGTTTACGGAGGTTGGAGTGTCCCTTGAATTGGAGCCCCAATAAGGGCAAAGGGCACATTCCATCACTACGCCCACCATCTTGCACTGCATCGCCATTGCACTGCATTTCATTTGGAAAGAATGTTGCAACCTGACGCTACTTCAGTGGTTGTGTACAAAGTCTATGGAGAATCAAGAAAAGTTTCTAAGTATTTCCTATAACAAAATTAGAAATGTTTCTAAGCCCAAGATTCATGTCTTATCATCATTTTTGCAATGACTGACCTTCATTGAGATGATATGAAGAAATAAGCAACATTCTTTGCTTTTATTTTACTGTCAATACATCTGAATAGCCCTAATCTGGGCAAAAAAATGATGTTTTTGAGTGACACTTAAGTTGAAAAGGATAGTTGAAGCACCGCACGTAGTTGAAGAGTTCATTCTTATTCCTCTATGGTTAAATCAAATAAAGAACGCATTATACATATCACATGAAAACCTTTTAGTTTTTACTGCACCTGTTTTTTATGTAAACATTTGCTGTGCTCAAATTTCTGTGCCGTTTTATAAACAGCTTCGTGAAATCATTCACCTAGTAGCCACCTACATTGGAACAATTTTTACGGCAAAGCAATTTTGCTTTTACAGTGGCAAAAATAATAATAATCACACACGTACAATTTTTTTTAGAACGTATTCTTGGCCTTGTTTCAAGTCACCGACTTCAAACACCACTTGCCATCAGTTTGCCTACAAAAGTTTGGACTTTGCTCCAACAATTACAATAATCCACAACAGCTGTCCTACCAAAGCATGCATCACTTCGTTCACCTGCAGTAGAACGTCCATACACAAGAGCGAAACTTAATTGAAATGTGTTCATCGGATCAGACTGGACTAATTACCTGTTCAACTTCAACAACGTAGATGTTGGCAGTTTTCCCTCAGTTCGGCGATGTTTTCCTGCACGGCGAGCAGACTACACATTACGTGTTGTAATGTCTCGCTGATCCTGTTTCATTCAATCAATCCATGTTCGTGGTGAAAGTTCATTATCATGAGTTCACTTTACATGTACATGTACTTTAGTCCATGGTTGTGTACATCAGTACAGGTGACAATAATTTGTACGGTTTCTCCAGTTCAGTTGTTTGCTGATCGGCGTTGGCCTACGTACACTGTGTAGTTATGAATGGCTTGGTGGCAGCAGGCCCGTCACAGTTGACTGGCTTCTCACAAAACTCCAAGTAAGCCCCTGTACCGCGCCTCGGGTCTCAACCCATTGACGGGTTTTGGCCCCCCCCCCCCCTCCCGTGTTGTGGGGATACTATTGTAACTTTCTCTTGTCTGGCATTGCTACTGGGCTTACGCAGGTTATCGAATTATGATTTAATTACAGGTCTACGTGTGTTTCCATTCAGTCCGGGTACCAGGGACCCAAAGCTGGACACAACATGGACGGTATTCAGGCCTAAATAATTTTTGACGAATTTTCCTGCAAGGCTGCATGACAACAGTGCCCTCAAAAACGTGTGATGAGGAAATTGGCAGTGATATCGTACTTTTTATTCTCTAGTATGACAATCTAATTAGCGCCCTCTGTCGACAGAGAAATTGCGTTTTTTAATGTTAAATTATCAACATCGAGCCAAGACTTGATTTCCAAATTATAACCAAAATTGTTAAATTTGTATCCAAAATTTGTACTGGCAAAATGGCAAGCCAAATTTACCAATATTATGTGCCACTTCCAACTAAGATGTATAATGGCGGATATACTGACCAACATTATGTGAAACTTCAATCCCATTCTGGGAAATCATTCCATGGAACTGTCAAAACATACGCACGATGTGCTCAATAATTACACAACACAAACCACAAAGACAATGTACTTTAGTATCCTTTTATTTATTGATATTTTTTTCAGCTTAATAACATTGTATTATGTTGATGTGACTAGTTTAAGACCACAATATACAACTGGTTGGTAAAACCGGGTGTAGGGTAACTCCTGGCCAATCAGAGCACGAGACTGTTACGTATCGTTCGCTGATTGGCTGTCCAGTAGCACGTAAACCCGCTTAACTTCGACTGCTCGTCAAATCGGCGCTTATTGGTGAATTCGTACATTCTAATTCTAAACGGAAGCTATGGCGCGCCTCGTGTGTCATCACACGATGAAGGCATTGCCGCGCTTTCAATTTTAAACAAAAATCCCCAAGTTATACACTGAGTATTCTTGCCAATGGCAACCGGCAAAAAAACGATTAAAACCCCACACTAAAATTGACGTTTTTGCCGGCCGTGTTTTGGGCACATTTTGCCAAAACAGCTTAACCAGTATCCCTGTATTCTATATCACCTTTTAACAAAATCAAAATTTCAAAGAAAAAAAAAACGCGGTCGTCCTATAAATATGCAAATAATCATCTATAACTATCCAAACGTTAAATAAGGAGCAAGGCATTTACATGTCATACAAAATTATGATACATGTTTATGTATTTTGTTTTAACAGTTCACAATTTGCATAATTGTAACGAAATAATCCACAGCTTTTTCATACTTTTTAAAATCTTTACAGAGGATAACTTCCACACCGAATTTGAATGTGAAGACGGTAGATACGCTGCCTCTTGGTCCAAAAAAAGTAGCCGCTTCAAAAGTTCCAATAATCTGTCTCACTAAACCCTTAGAAACAAGGACGACCACTGTTGCTTAAAGATTATTTTTCTCTGTAACATTACAAGTTAAAACAGCAATACACACTTCCTTTTAATGTCCACCAAGAAATCAGACATCGTTTACAGAACAAAATTAATAATTACACGTCTTCACTTAGTTTTTCTGTTCGGTTTTTAATTATTTCGTTTCCTTAAATTTCTACAACCATGCACGTCCAAAAGCACTCGATAATTATTCACATGAAACAGCCGTCGCTAGGTGCAGGAATACCCAGCTAGACTGGTCCCCGCCCTCCACAAACACGGGTCCGAAGGACACTGGAGGGACCGGAAACCAGTCTAATACCCAGCATGCTTAGCTGGGACACAAATTACTAGTTGTGAGCCACTGAAGTCTACATGATTATCAGAAACATTCAAACAGATCGGTTTGGGCAAAAATACTGCAGTTAGGCGAACATAAGGCCAGTTAGCAGACACTTTCTACAAAAGTGAAAATAACTGTAATAGTCTGGTGCCCATACCATGCGATTTCAACCTTACATGCCTGCAGTGTGACTTCTGGGAACACTACCAAGATGGCTGCCTTATTTCCCAATTGATGGGGGGAGGGGTTTCATGTTAACAGCATTTTGCTAATTATGACTTGGGGAACCACTCCGACAACTGTGGAAGACCAGGACCTTAGAGTTGGATTTTTTTTTTCCACCTGGTGTGGTTTCGGCCATCAAAGTAGAGTTGTCAAAATGGCGGATGCATAAATTGCTGTGAGAAATTTACAAGTCCAAAATTGCTAACACACTACAGTACGTGAATTTACTAGAAAAAAAAAGTCGCCAGTTTTATCTTACAGCTTTTGTGACAATTTACATTTTTCGAGGCGAATTCCCCCGGAGCATATATTTAATCAATCCTGCTAACTACAATCAGGAGGCTCCAAATGCAAGATTAGACATTTTACGAAAACGAGGAAAACAATTGCACAAGTACATTTTGTCACGCAAAATTTGTTTTGTTTCTTTTGTTTTGTTTTAAGTTTTTGCGTGTAACGCCAGTACAAGTTTGTGTAAAATGCACGCATACAACTGGTTATTCCATTCACAAGCCTTGTTTATGCTTTGTTTTTTTTTAAACATCGTTAATACTGTACAAATTCTCTCGAACATGTCGGTATCATTATATATCATTAATGTGTCATAATTATACGACCTTAAAACTAAATTTAAAAAAAAAATTGAAACACCCAAAAATATATGTCTCTCTCATTTTTTGTTTACTATGCATGAGCAAAAGCTTAACACATGCATTTTAAAGAGAGACATTTCTATACAGAAATGTGTCGCGTATTAGAGGGAAAAAAAGTCGCCGTCATTTTTGTTGAACATTTATAAAGTATGCCTGCACAATTCATCGTAAGAAAAATTCTGTGGATTTAAGTATTTTTCTGTGCGCCACCATGAATAAAACCATTATTACGCATCCTAGAAATGGCAAGACAGACTAGCCAAATATTTGTGGAAATTTCGGGTTATCCAGATATGTTGTCGTCATGCAGATTGACTGAAACTGCGATTTCAAAAAAACAAAAAACACTGCCTTTTCTAATGCAAGGGACATGAGACCATGTTCTGATATTCCCAATTATTCCACAGTACTACATATCTGTTGTAACGAAATCGGGCACTTTTGTGGCAACCCAAGTTTCAGAAACAAGACCCCATGGCAACAATTGCTTACAGTTTTGAGCAACATCGTCAAGCGCTGTCATTAACTTACATGCACACCACACTTCCCAGCTCAAAAGAACCCACAAAAGAGTACAAAAGCAGATCGGAACTTATGGAAGACAACCAAAATGTAACAAAAAAAGCAAACAAACAAACAACTTGTTAAATAGGTCCCTCCGAACATAAGCTTTGTCAAAGCTTCAAACTATTCTCCTCAATGGACACTCTCTTTTCAATGCTTCACTCTGACCTAACACAAGAGTACAGTTTACATGGACACAAAATGGCTGGCTTGTCAAAAGTGGGTCGTCTCTTTACATGAAACAGAGCACATGGTGAAGTGCACCTTCGGGGCACCGTAGGTTTTGCCGTGATAGTCGGGCAGTAATTTATTATCTGCCACATTCAACAACCGTCACAGGGGTGTCGAGTAAGTGTGCGGTGACCACATGCACACAAAAAATGCAGCTACAGCTGAAACAGCGCCCTCAAGAGTTACATATACACTACGCAATTTAAAAAAAAAAATACATCTGGTCACAGCAAAGCAAAAAATTAATGTCCAGTGATAATTTCCTGTAAGATGTTTAACTTGACAGCGACAGAAGACGTTTTTGGAGGGGGAGGGGGCGGAGAAAGAGAGAACGTGGGCGGGTGACGAGACAGAAGTGGAATTTAACAGCATTTTCTTGACCCGCTCCCGTCGTCGCCCGTTGGTTTGATGTTGCCGCCTGTTCCGCTTGCTGGGTCTTTCTGCTGTGGGTACTGCGACAGAGCAGAGAAAAGAAAAAGACTTGAGCTATCACGTAGTTTTCCAAAAGAGATCCCCACTCAATTATCTATGAGGTAATTAACTATAAAGGTGACCACAGTTGGAAATCGAACCTGCGACCACAAAACCGCTGTTGTGCAGTTTTTGGGAGGCGGCAAGTTCAAATCCTGCCGTTATCAATTTTCTTGATTCACTCCACGAATTGATCAATGCAGCTCGTTAGATTCCCTTCAGAAAAAAATTACGAAAAGGTAAAGTGCAAACAACCAATGGGTGTGAAAAATATCTGACAATGGCCAAAATAAAAACACAAAATTGAAGCCAATAACTATAGGGGAGTCAGGTTGGGCCAAAAAAAAAAATAGTTCTGCTTCCGATTACATGCCTTTCAAAAAAAAATAGGTCGGTCGGGGTTTTTTTTTTTTTTTTAATTTTTATGCAGATTGAATGGGGTATTCAATTATATGCAAAGTTTTAGCCTGAATTCAGGTCGTCGCACCATAAGGCACAACTACAGTCAAGATGGGAGCTGGGCAAAACAAACGAAGTGTGTGACACTGTACATGTACCCGGCCCGCCGGCCAAGTGAAAATTTCAGGAAACACGCTGCATTGTATCCCAAAATACATACACAGACACATCTCAATCAAAAAAATTAATTGCAACTTTGTTCTTTCTTTTTCGGTGTGTTTTTGTTTTCTTGGCATTTTACGATTTCTTTCTTTGCAGAGTGATGTCGCGTCCGACCAGTTGAGCCACGTGTTGCTGCTAGCCTGCAGCATAGCTCTACTACTGCTAGGCTAGCTGTGCATACACTTAGCTGAACTTATTTCGCATTTTCATAGTGGCCCCTGGCGCAGCCGGCGGAACCAGTAAGTCGTCCATTGCGCTTATTACGCACGTGATTATATAGACAGAAGTAGTTGAAAAACGCAATTGAATTTGTAAAATTTGGTTTCTTTTTTTGAAAAAAAAAGAAAAAGAGTAAAATAAATACAAGCATTTTTATTTTTTTTTTTTGATGAGAGGTTGTTTAGACAGACAAAGACAGACAGACAATTTTTTTTTTTTTTTTTTTTTTTTTTTTTTTTTTTTTTTTTTTTTTTTTTGAAAAATTTTTAGGGTCGCAGCCTAAAAATAGGGTCGGTCGGGTAACCGGAAGCAGAACTATTCTTTTTTTTGGCCTTGGCGTAGTGGTACTTTCCTCGCCTTCCACCGCTGTGACTTGGATTCGAATCCCGCCTGGGCCAATATGTGGATTGGGCTTTCAGTCCCTACCTGATTCTGTGGTTTTCTCCAGAATATTCTTCTTGGGTTTTCCTCCCAACTCTTAAACTGTAATTTCTTCTCATTGTCCTCTCTACAGGTTTCTTCATGCTTGCAAGCTACAGTGCCTGGGACACTTTGAGGGATCCTCGGTTTCAATACCAGAAATAGTAAATAATAATAATAATAATAATTCTGGAAAACCACTTTGCAAGAAGCCTGCAAAACTGGCAAGGACTGTTACTTCTGACATACTTGTCAATAAACTTGATTATTATTTCTGAGACGAGATTACCGTCTTGTTACCTTCTTTAGGATGTCTTCTGCGAGCGTCATGAAAGCCTTTTCGACATTGACATTTGCTTTAGCGCTGGTTTCTAGGAATTTGATGCCGTTCTCCCTCGCAATCTGAAATAAGGACAACATGAAAAGGTTTAAACACTTATACATGTAGGATCATTTGGTCGGTTACTTTCGTGGTAAATGCCGATGATCCTATATGCCATTAATAATAAAAAACACCAGACAGTAAAAACCTTGGGACAATGTTTGGGATCATTCTTAGCTTGCTTGACCCCTGACCTCTGTGACCTCACAGGGGTCAACCAATCGCCATGGTTACTCACGTTCTCTCCCCTCTCTTTGCTGATCATCCTCTTATCCTCCATGTCGCACTTGTTACCCAATAGCATCTTTTCTACATCTTCGTTTGCATGCTGCGGGGAAAAGGGAAAATGAAAGAAGACATTTCATTGGTCATATGAAACTATCGATACACCAATCAGAGGAAACAGGTATGTAAATGAGACAGTCAGGGCTTGAATTGAACGACGGGCCACGGAGTGCGTCGTTGCTGCTTTCTCTTGGAGGCCCCACAAAAAAAAAAATCTCACTCGGTCAGTTTTGCCTTGCCCCATAATTACCTTGGCCGTCGTGCCCTTTTTTGCAAAAACATGCATCAGTGCCATGCCAGCCCAATCAGTTGTCTTAATATCAAAATAAATCGCTGAACCAATGAACCGCTGGCCGGCCGGGGCGGCCGCCCGGCCCATTCCACCACACGATCATGTACACACGATGTACACACACACTGACAACTGAATCTCCAGTTCCTGTCAGTGCCGTGACCAAAAGTTTACATTTCTGCTTTAGATTTGAAAGCTAATTTGAAGGCATTGCTTTGAAATCTCCGTACTGCAGTGCTATGTGGGCCATTCTATAAATTTAGGGTCCAAAGTGTGACATTTTCCTGTCCCTGTTACCTTGGTACTTGGTAATTTGCCATTCAAGTATCATTAAGGATGACTTCAAATGATTTTTAATATGTTGGGTAGGTAGTTTGCTATTCATAATCACTCTTGGAGAATGACTGCATCAAGGAGTGCATCAGAATTATAAATTCATAGATGTCAGACTTAAGACGGACGGGGGGAAAAAAGGGGACCCAACATTTACAGAATGACCCATGTACAATAGTCATGTACCCAATAAAAGCCAGCACAAGGAAATGCGTGCCTACAACATTCCATAGCAGTTCTAGATTCAGTATACATGTAGGCCCACTTGGAAACCTCCTAGTAATAAATGCAGCATCAAGCTTAATTTCTTGAGTTGAAATGCCAACAACCCTTAGGTATGTGATATCCCTGCAGTAATGACTTGAACACTGTGTGAACATTATGGACCTTGATTTAGCTTTGATGAGAAAATTGCATTGATTTCGAATGGCATGGCCCTGGCACAGTATGTGGCCTCTGCATGGGGCATGACGACTGTTTGGCCTAAAGTTTTGTAGAAGGGAATTTTAAAGCTGTCCATTCTTTTTATTTGGGAAATGAGCCGGAAATTTAGAGACAAATAAAATGTTAGCAAAAGTTGCTTAGTTATACAGGACCCACTGGGGTTGGGGTTGAAGTAGGGGCGGGCGTGGGAGTGGGGTGTGAGTGGGGGTGTGAGTATGTAAACACTGGCAATCGTGGACTAGGGACAAAAGAGTTAGGGCACAAACAGAGGGTCCGCCATTGACCGATAATCCACGATTGAAATTTGTGTACAAAACCAATGACAGCTGTTAAGTACAAACAAAAGAATGAGGATTAGGGACAATAGGGGGTCCAGGATTGCTGGTGTTTACAAAGATGGGTATGTGGGAGTGGGGGTGTAGATGGGAGTAAGAGTGGGGATTGGGAGGGGTTGGGAGTGGGTGTTGGGAGAAGTGGGAGAGGGGATGGGGTGGGGTTTGAGATGGGGTGGAGGTGGGAGGGGTGAGGGTAGGAGGGGGGGGAGTGGGAGGGGGTGAGAGTAGGGATGGGGGTAAGAATGGAGATGAGGTGGGGTGGGGTGTTGGTGACTGGGGAGTGTGGGTGTTTGGAGGGGGGTGCGGGTGTGGGGTGGGTGTGGGGTGGGGTGGATGTGGGTGAGTGGATGGGCTAGGGGTGATGTGGGATCAGGGTTGGATGGGCTTGGGGTGGGGTGGGGTGATATACATGTACATATAGGGATGGGGCTAACCTCCTGAATGTTGCGTAGCCATTTTGCGATATTATCAAACGTCTTCTCTTGCGTGATGTCATAGACCAGCATGATGCCCATGGCTCCCCGGTAGTAGGAGGTGGTGATAGTGTGAAATCGCTCCTGGCCTGCCGTGTCCCATATCTGAAGTTTGATCTTCTTGCCTTGTAATTCAACTGTCTTGATTTTGAAGTCAATACCTGTTTAGACAAAGACACAAACATGAAATAGAATAAGAATCGATCAAATTAAAAATACAGCGCCATTTAATATGGGCTCATTTTCTGCATGCACAGTTCACTTTAGTTGATTCTATGGGGTTCCCAGCACTCTATGAAGTAATATTACTTGATTTTTGTCTGATATTTGCCTGAGAAATTTCCGAAAGTCCATAAGACATATTTTCACTTTAACAAGCTTGCTAGGGCTAGAGGTCAAGACGTGGCTGTGGCAAAGTAATACACGAGCAACTTGTTGACATGCGATGGCCTCCCTTCTCCCCCTAAAGCCATCGTTTCCTCACCATATGCAACAGAGAGGCACATATGTCTGACTGGTGAAAACCTTTCCCATCTGGGCCACTGTCAAATTCTATGATTTGGGGTGTTTTTTCCCCTCAAATTCCCTGAGTTTTCCCCGCATGGAAAGATGGAAACTCATTTTAAGGTTTTACCTGATTTCGAGAGAACCTTTTTTTTTAAAGCTACAAATTATTTGCTACAGATAAACAATGCAACAATGTGAAAGACATTTCAAGTCACCTTGTACAAAACTGGATCCATTCACCCAAAAAAACCACATAATTTAAGTTGCGCCTGAAAAATGTGCACTGCATTTGCCAGAGGAGAATCCTTGGCTGGAATTACAAGGGGAACTCTTCTTACTTGGCCATTTACATGTACATGTAGATGGATCCCGACAAACTACATGCACGTTACTGGTACATGTTAATGTACCAGCATAAAGGCCACAGGTGGAAAAAGTTCATACAAAGTAAACATCTAAGTTAACAACTATTAGCTAATCCAATTGGAAAATTACTGACAAGCTGGCAATAGTCACATGTGATGGTATTTACGAAAGCCAGGCGTGTTCCAGGATTATACATGAGTCATGGAAAACTACATGTAATACATGAACACTTGCTTACTGAAATGTATTAAAGATTGTGTACACAAATAGTAGAATGATATTACACACCTTCACGAGGCATAATACTCATTCTCTGAAACTTGACTCGTTTTAAGATTTTTTTTTTGATACCGTACCTGAAAGTAGGCCGACCACACCTACTTTGAAGGATTTTCTTTTGAGGGAAAATTTTGTAGACATTTTATTTCGGGCAAACACTCCAAATTTCTCCTGTAAATAACAGCATTACAGGAAGAATTCCATATTTTTTTCCCTGTAGTGAACCTATCAGCCGTCAGGAAGCAATAACATGTCCTAAAAATCAAAATTTGCAGGGAAAACATTGAAGCATTGACTAGGAAAACACTTAGAATTGTTCAGACCTGTCTCACAGGGTTTGTGCACAGAGTGTCAACAGTCAAGTGATGTCAAGGTATGGAACATTTTCCCAGAATAACTAGACGTCTAGAGGTGAATAGTTGGTAGCTGTTTACCAGTAAGTAGCTTTTAATATAGCAAATAAAAAAAGTCTGGATTTCAAATTAAGACACACAACTTTTCAGGAAATGCAGCACGCAACGCTGTGTGGCTCTAAATAATGTACTATAATAGAGACACATTGATGCCTTTTATATGAGGCTACATGTACCTACGTACATGTACATGCATACAAACACTTGTTCCTCCAGGTTTTACAATAAATTCACAGCACCACGATCCAACGATATCCAGCCTTACCAATGGTGGAGTGATAGTGCCGCTGGGTGGGGTCGGCATTGATCGTAAATCGTCCCACGATGGCGCTCTTGCCCACAAAGCTGTCGCCAACCACGATCAGCTTGCAGAGCATGTCATATAAATGGCGTTGCAGTCCTCCATTTCTTTCCATTGCTTCCCATGGTACGCCGGGCGTGCCAGGGAGACAAACGGACCGACTGACCGAACTGCCGATCAAAACTTCAATTTCCCTTTCGTTCACACGTTAAATTGCACCCATCAAACGCAAATCGCGGAGAAAGCTAATTCTTGGCAGCCTGACAAATATTGTGGCCACTGCTGTTCAAAATGTCCACCTTTTCACCCACTTTGAAAATTCTGTTTGGAGTGGCTGATCAGTTGATGCAGCAAATGAAATCTTCACATGAACGTGAGGACGATCCTAAATTTATCCTTCCTTCCAGACAAACACGGATAATTCTCCATCTTCACAAAGTGACCGTACACATGCACAACAGCATCAAGTGATTAGTTAGGATAATCTGCAGTTGACTGTGAAATCCTGAAAAGCAAAACCTCATGAACAGAGGTTGAAACTGGCGCAACACCACACCACCACAACTGGTGCTGGTCAATACTTTTGCAGAGCTAAGATCTGTGTGTACAGCATTCAGGAAGAAATTCCACTGTCCACAGGTCGCAGTGGTGCTACCCAGTTCCAAGACATTCCCATGTCTGTCCACACGAGCTAAAGAAAGGCCAGTTTTTATTCCTCCATGGTCATACAGTGAACACTTTCGCTGGTAACGGTGACGTCATCACATGTACATGTACAGAAGAGAGACGCACTGCATTGTACTACAGAACCCTGTTCCCTATAGTGTACAATAAGCACATGACTACCACTGCCCTTCCTTGTCAGGTGAATATCGCTTTGAATCAAACTTGTATCACACTAAGAAACACCATAGAGAATCTCCAGCAGACCATAGGGGCTATTTGCATGGTGTCAAAAGATTATTCAAATGAAGGCCCCAGCTTGTGCCTGTGTGTGTATGTGTCAGGCTTTCCATAGCTCCATGCGCCTATGCATGGGTCACAAGGTCGGCCTTAAAGAAACAAAGTTAGGGTTGGTGTACTCTCAAGCGTGAAAATCTGGTCCTTGAAACTTTTTTGTTGTCCCTTTCCCGCTTTTTTTGTTCCGTGAGCATGAGTCGATCATATTCAGAGAAGTTAACACAAAGGAGAGCAAACGTCAAGGGTATTTTAACATGAAGCAAAAGGAAGTCAAGGGAAAAGTTGGGTTTAAATGTGCGCACACAATATCACAAAGAAATAGGGGGCTTACAGATTATAAAGTTTAACGCAGAAATTAATTGGAGCGAGATTGAACCTGCGACCTCCAGAATTATCCTGGAGGTCACAGGAAATTTCCAAAAAAATCGGCTTAACAATTCAAACATAGTGTACATGTATTAGGTAAAGGTAATACTAAATGATGTATTTCAAAAGTTTTCTCTCAAAATTAAAAAAAAGTGTCATCTCTTATTTAATCACTGCTTATCTTATAAGGCATACCAAATGTCCCTAATCACATCTTTATATGACACTGATAATTGTTAAATCAAACAGTTATGTGTTCGGTATGTGTGCACTACCATAGCCACAAGATTGATTTAGTGCTGACTAATAGGGGCGTCCACCAAACACACTGATCACTTATCGATTATTTTAACGATTCAAATCAGGGCATCTACCGTATAAAATAAAACTGCCCATCAGAAATAGACAACTTGATCAGCTCAAGTAAACTCATAAATGTACATGTATTCCTCACCAATAACAAAAATGTATGATGTAAGATCACGTTACCAGTATTTTCAATATCACAACAATTACTCTAATTTTTTTTTTACAACTGAAACAAGTTTAGCAAATTTCAAAACAATTCTGAGGTGGAGGAAAAAGCCTGAGAAAAAAAAGCACAAAAAGCCTTTGCATTTACCAAGAGTTGGCACTGGCTGTCTCTCGAAGACGTGGTCAACCAAGCGAGCGCCCAGCGCAGTTTTTCCGCAAGCAGTTTCTCCGATGACCAAGATAGAAATGACCCTATTGGCCGACTGACCGCTGGTGTACTGACCCCAGTAGCGCGGGGTATGTTGGCAGTCGATGGACATGTACATTTAAGTGCAAAATGCAGCTCAGAAACGTTTAACAAATAGGACGGCGATCTGGTAGAAAAGATGCCATTTGCCGAACTGTGATCATACCAAATTAGACAGGTCTACAAAGTTTCTGAAAATGTGTGGAAATATTGCACATTGGTGTACACAAGACTGCCCTGCGCATGAAACTGGAAAGTTGCAGAGAAAAACCTTGAAATCACACTGCTTGTTGTTTAAGTGTTTTCTTTCACTTTGGGCTGGAAAAAAAAGGCTAAAAACATTTAACCACGTGTGCCCAGTGCCTTGGTATGATGCAATATACAAACCAATCAAATTGCAAGTTCTGGGGTCAAAAAATAAAGTTCGTATGATCACATGCCACCTTGAGTGGTTAGAAAAACAAGTACCCTACATGTGTGTTGTTCATGTGTATAAAGTTTCATCATGGGCAAAAAACCTGCTGCAACTTTGACCAAACTTCCTGCTTGTGGGACTGATAAAAAGATCAATGGTTAATGGGTTTTTTTGGTGACGCACAATCACGTGCGGAACCAAAAGTTACAATAGTAAGCATTATATCATTTTCCTATCTGCTGCCCTCTGTTGACCTTGTAATATTTTTTTTATATTACTCAATAGTGTGAAAATACCACCTTGGCTGCTGCCCTCTGTTGACCTGGTAATATTTTATAATGTACTCAATGGTGTGAAATACCACATACATACGTGCATGTATGTACATGTACATACTGTACATGTATGTACATGTATGAACATGATACATGTACGTGTACAGTGGAACATGTACAATGTACATGTATAAAATACATGTATACCGGTATATATATCCTTTATCATATTTGTTCCAACAAAAACAGATTTTCTCGGTTAATGCATAAGGATTTTTTAAAACTTGCTGAAGGACATGTACATGCACATGTTCATGACTGTACAATGCATGCCTCTACAATATTCAGACCTACATGTACATGTAAAAAAAACTAGTAAAACTAGGTACTGACGTGTATTCGTACATGTTTATATGCAGCCGTAAGTATGCCATTTCCAACTTTCCCAGGGTCTCCCAATGTAAACTCACCAATAGTCGACACAAAGTTCTCTCTGAAATGATCATCCCCAAAGCGCAACACAAGCGACGACTTGCCAACCTCCGAATCCCCGACCAGTAAATATTTCAAGATGAGGTCGAAAAAGGGCCGCCCATACTGCTGTCCGCACTGCTCTCCATACGCGGACATCCGATTGACACTAATACCGCTGACTGAAGACGCCGGCCGACTGTTGACAGAATTCTGAGACTGATTTGAGGAGGCTGAACCCCCTTTCCTTTTACCCTTTTTCGACGGCATCTCAATTTTTTTTTCGCCCACAAATTTGAAGACTTGTAGTTAAAGAGTATCCTACAGGATGAGTTCTGTGAAGTTTCCAAAACCGGACCCAAGAATCACATGTTGCGTGTGTTTATTGTACCAACCACAAGATGACAAAAAGCTTGGTGCAGGTTCGAACCCAACTTAACTCTTCTTTTTTTCTGTGACTGGTGGATTGTGAGGGTGCTGCTGATGGGTTCGACTCCAACTCAAGTCAATCCGTGAACATGGTGAAAATTCAAATTGTCAAAAAATTGTTTCACTTTATGTGTGAATCCGCCGGTAACCAAACTGCTTCAGGTTCCAGTCCCACTGATGTAGAGGTTTGATCCGTCGGACGATCGTCGGTACCCGTGCTGTAGCCTGGTGGCATTTCCAATGCACTGTACGTGTGTCTTCAACTTCCATTTTCAAGGCATGGTACTGCCTGGCTTCCTAGAATGTCATGGTACAAAGTCTTGTGCGGTACATGTAAAATAGCAACTACTGACTGAACTTCAAGTTCAAAACTTTCCCATGCAATCACCACATGTACCACAAAACGATCACCCGGACAAAAAGCGTATTGTCACGGCGGCCTCAAACTCTACACACTACCTGTTCATGTGTACACCACAAGTTTTTTTTTATACGTTTTTGGAACGCTTGAAGTAAAAAAACACACTACAGCGCTCTACATATGAACTCTGCACTTTACTCGAAACCAACTGCTGATGTGCATCTCTGAACGTCTTCCTGGTTGGGGCTTTTCAGAGGAAACAGACTTGATCTGGTCGGTAATTTATGCAGTCCATTTTTGTTTGCACTTCCCTTAAACCTTAACCGCACACGGCCATGACTGGAAGGTAGACACACGCGCAGAGTAGGCCAATTTCAACACCACAAGTACAAGTAGGGGAAATAAAACTGTAATAAAATACTGTCGCAACCGTTTCAAAACAAAACAAATAATGTTCAGGCCCTGATGCCATACAGTGGTGCTAAATTCCGATGCATAATGGGACGAAGGAGGAAGTAATTTTAAAATTAAAAAAAAACAGAGTCAGATATGATAAACAGCTAGTAAATGATACTACTAGGCGAGGATGCGCGCTGTCATGTTTCCTTCCACTTTCAAGTTGAGCATGTTTAAAGGGAATGTACATCATTGGCTTTTGCTGTTATTTTTAAAAATGAACTATTTGAGGGGTTGGTATAATAGATCAAACATTGTTACACTGACATGTTTGAAGTTTTGTGTTCGAAAATGCTGGAAAAGCCAAGAAAAACAAAAACGTTCAAGTAGTCTGGTTCCCTGACTCCACTAAAGATGAAATGGATCAATTTGTAGATGCCGGAAAATTGTTAGGTCAGGGAACCAGTCTATGTGGCCTGCACCCGTTCATAAAGTAACCAATAGCAAACAAAATTTTGACTGAACAAAATGGTAAATTTGGAGCAGTAGTTGAAAAATAGTTAGGTTTTTCCAACGGTGGTCGGCCTACCACCGTTGGAAATTTATACAAAAATACCATTTTCTTGAAAATGACTTCACACCAAGTGCCATAATTTTACAGGATGCTTTAGACTGTCATTAACCAACATCCTAGTGAGGTATTTCGTAAAAACTTGGTAGTTTTATTTGTCGATGTTTGCAAATGTTGTATATTCCCTTTAACAGATCCTAATAGTAATACACTACTGGTACATGTTGTGGAGGCACGCAGAGAAACTGAAATGTTGCTTTCTATCAACATGGAAACTGTGAAGGTTGTTCGCAAATTTCTGACTAAATAATTGTTAAGCCCAACAAGACCCTGAAATTCAGTGCAAATATTTTGATACCAGAAACTGATAGGCCTGGGGAAAAAGTCTACATCTCAGGTGCTATTTTTTTTCTGAATAAACAAAAAAAAGTTCTAGCAAAAGAATGCATGTTTTGCATGTGTCAACACTCTCGAAGTGTCAAAAATACATGTATTTGATTTCACACTGTACACACATATTATGGCCTAACCGATACAAGTGTATTAAAGACATGCGGCATACATGCTTATTTTGGGTTGGATTTTGCTAGCTTGTACTATAAAATGGGGACAGTAGCAGAGATCGTGGTTTCATTTCTATACAATGTATAACTATGTGGTACATTTCTATACAATGTATAACAATGTGGTACACTGTTATACAATGTATAACAATGTGGTACATTGTTATACAATGTATGACAATGTGGTGCACTGTAAAACAACAATACAACTTCATAATGTACATGACAACCCCGTTTCCATGGGTACGATCTTGCTGCGCCATGTTGGTTCCCATCATGCCTTGCGCGATCTTAACCCCTGGAATTGTGTAATTTAAATGTCCCACTTTTTGGCACATTCAAATTAGGACTGCAATTGATGCATCTGATGCACGGCGCAGTGCTTAAAATTTTGAATTTTTTAAAAAATTTTTCTGTAGAATCATTCCTTTCCAACATGAGATATTGACGTCGCGTTATTTAGCGAGGATTTATATTAAATGTACGTGTACCTCTGTCGTCCCTTTACACCACAAGATACAGGTATTTCGGGGCGCAAAACGAGGTTTCCATAATCCATATCATAAAGGCATCATGCAGTCTTAAAAAAAAGGTTGGGAAATATTGACGTGCAGGAGATAATGCGCAAGCGCATTATACGGCGTGCAGTCTTCGAAATTCGAGCGCAGTACGCTCTGAATAGCTGGTCAGCATCATTTACAAATCCCTCACAGCCAGGGGTTAGTGAAGGAGCGCGCACGCACCCATGGAGTCGCAGCTGTGTACACGTGTCTTTACAAATGACTGTACAGTTTGTGCACTTCTAAAGCTACAATAATCCTGTTTGATTAGCCCCATAAATGTGGCCAATTTACTGGACTACCTCTGTAAACATAGGCCACACTTCCACATGTACAAAAACGTGTCGCACTTTGTCAAATTTTGATTTTTACATTTAGGCTTAGTTTGTAGGTTTTTTTTGCTTTAGAAGCATACTCACCCTCTTTATAGGCTAATCAGAAAGTGCTGCCTTTTTCAGATGTCTAATTTTTGTGAAATTTCATGTTGAAGTTTTGATACGCAAACGTGTGCAGATGAATCTGGAATTTTCACGAAAATTAGACATCTGTTTGATAAAATACAAGTACATGTACATGTATACGTACAAGTTTAAACTTGTACCTTGACTTAAGACCAAAAATATGTATGCTTGTACTCTGACAAAACTAGTGAACATGCAGCTGCACTTGGAGATTGAATTCTGATTTTTTTCCCCCCTCATTTCGGGTGGGGGTTGGAATGAAATTATTGTGATGAAATCTTATTTGCAAGAATAAATCTTGTGGATGATGGGAGGGTCAAGTGAAAGAGTCTTATTCCAGGAAAAATGCAGCCACAGCAACAAACCACACAAGGAAACAAGTTAGGTTTCACTATCAGATGTCACAATAGGAACTTGCAAGTTGGTTAGAAATAGTCCCTCTTCTCTTTCAGGAAATCCTCTTTCACAAAATGCACTAGGATACTGCAATAGCGCCCTCTTTTGACAATTCAAATACAGCTACTCACATGATACCACTTCACACATACATACACGTGTAATCTTATCAATGAATAAAGAAAACTAACAAAAAATGGACATACTTTATGAATCTACAGCATTTTTTTCCCCGAGAAAGATATCAAAACCTAAATTTCCTGACCAATCCAAAATCTATCTTCAGAAAATTGATTTCACACATTTGCACTTGTCTAGCACCCAAGGTCAAAATAAAGGAAATGACTGAAAACTCTACAACATGAACACCAAGTTTCGTAAGGTCAGTAATTGGGAATAAATCCTTAAAGGGGCACTCTTAGGAAATTTATCACAGAATTTAACTGTAAACAAACTGAAATGCCGTATGCTTTTCTTCAAAGAATCAGGAAATCTTCAGCGGTTGTATAAAAAGTCTATGGAGAGTCAAAAAAATTGTCTAAGTATATGTGTATAAATTTCCTAACAAACTTGGAAATGTTTTTCAGTCCCAGATTCGTGTCTTGTCATCACTTTAGCAATGACTGACCTTCATTGAGATGATATATGAAGAAAAAAAGTGGCATCAGGTTGCAACATTTTTTCCCAGCAAAGTGTGATGGGATGTCGGAACTGTTGCTACAGCAACAATGCCCTCTACTGTCACGAAGTAACACAGATATTGCATACAATGAAAAGGGTATAAAGAAATATTGCAACCTTAAAAGAGGTGTCCTGATATTTTCATACAATTCAGAAGTAGGCCTATAGATACAATTATCTGTAGTCCATTCCAGAGAATTCATTGGTCAAAATTGCGACTCTTTGTGGATAATTACAATTATGAGAGAGATATCCTCTTTAAAGACTGGTGGAATTCCCCGACAGTTCCCGAGGAAATCAAGTGGGCTGCCAAGAAAGCTCGTAAACCCAGAGGAAACACAGCGAAATTGACCACATACTGTGAGATGGGATTTCAACGCAGCTTGGATTTCATGTGAAGTTGTCAATGGCCTTCAAATTCCATTGCCCATGCTTGGATAAACCAACTGATGTTTTCAATTCTATGATTCTCATGTCTTGCAACATGGAAGTAATGCAAGTGTGATCCAACATCAGTTCAATAAACTGCAGTTAACATGGTTTTAAAAAAGCAAATTTGTGACCAGTTAAAACAGAATCAGCTTAAAGTCTGAATTGCCTATTTGCAGTACAGGGGGTCAAAGCCAAAATTTGAAGGGGCGGTAAATTTGTTTGTTTCCAGGTGAAAGTTGATCTGTAAGTCCTGTTCTACCTTTCTCCAATTTATTTTTCTGTCAAACATCTTTACAACCTATTTTCAACCTGTTTTATTACTTGACTGTTTACTCACTGTGACACAACTGAAAGGACATACCATGTATCAATCCCATTTTATAACACCAAGTAAGTTGGCGGTCTATGTTTCCGTTTAACTGAACTCAGTACCCCTAAACGTTATTTAGACCTTTGGAAAGCTCTAAATCAAAACAAATGAATATATCATTCTCAAAAAGTACGGCTTTAAGCTCATTTTGGGATGACAAGTCACATTTTTGAACAGCGATCCAAAGTTGGGCATCATCTTTAACCTGTACTTGTACGTTTAGTTGTACCCACGACTCTACACCAAAACAGTGGTGATGGCAACTTTCATTGAGCCTTATTAACTCCGGGTACATGTACGTCCTCCCAATTTCGTTACACATTAGCCCAAAGCTGACAAAGTACTGAAAGGTTTTATTTTATTAGGAGAGAAGAATAATGCAATTAACATAAAATTTTCAGTCAGTGGGTAACAGGCAACACAGAGCTCACTTTTTGTCACTTTTTCATTGAATGACAACTGCAACAATATACAAGATCGTCATTGAGGGAATAGAATCCGAAACACAGTGATGTTTCTTTCAACAACAGAGCACAAGTGTAAAAACAAAGGTACGGTAGAAACAAAACTAAGAGGACAATGAAAAACGCAGAAAGGAAACCAAAAGACAACTCCTGAGTCAAGGTAAAATTTAAATAACAATGTATGTTACACAATCCCCATGTAGTGTACGTGTACACACGTAGGTAAATGCCACAAGCCAACATGGCCCATCAGGCCGACATTTATCTCCAGTTTCAGTAGCATGAAATGACTGAGAATATTTCTATTCCCCCTAGATGGGATGCCAGTCCATCGCAGGTTACTCCCCAGCTAATGCCGGTACCCATTCATACTCCTGGGTGGAGAGAGGCAAGTGGGGGTGAAGTGGCTTGCTGAAAGGACACAACATATGACTAGCAGTTGGCTCCGAACCCCTGACCCTCTGATCATGAGTCACGGACCCTAACCACTAGGCCACACTCCCCCTATACAATTTTTTTAACAAATTGTGAACAGCACTGCACTAAATCAATGACACATTGTTCATGCTTCAAATGTTTCAGGGCTACAGAGCATTGGTGAGATAAAGAATGTACTCGCACTCCCGTATGCAAAGATTTTTTTTTTTCAGAATTGCTTTTCCATCAGCACGCAACAGCTTCAGAGCACAGAATGCTCACTGCATGCATTATTACAAGTGACTATTGCGGGAATGCCATTATGTGTCAGCCTCCTATCCTATCACAGTCATTGATTCCTTAATCTCCGATGCGAGTTACAAGACGTTGCCTATGGGTCCCCAGCGCTCGCTGCACTATAGCAATACAACATTTTCAGGCCAAATACACAAATTATTCCCGGCCTGACAGGTGATTCTTATGCAGGACTTACTGGCTTTAGAATGGGGTATCCATCCATATTTCATGGTCTTATTTTACATTCTGCGAGTCGGTACGATTTTACATGAAATTGTATCATGATTTCATTGTATTTTGGGGGAAAATAACTGCATCTCCCGAACTGAAATAAACAAGCAAAACAATGATGTGGCCAGTTCAGGCATGCAACTGGAATTTAGAACAAAATGAGGAAGCTCCAAACCACACAAGACTTTGTACAGTGTTTTTCAATTTGTAATGGCATTCATGAGAAGTCAAAAACGAGGAAATCAGCGGATCCGAGGAAAAGTTGCATGCCTACAAGTTATTAGTTAATACCACTTGTGTACTATCCGTTCTATTACTTCAGAATGGCTATTTACAGTAATAGTCTTTTCATGCATCTGTTCTACACAATGGGTCAGATTTCGCCCTTTCATTGGCGTTACAAGGTAATCCTATACAACAGCACTGCCCAGCTCTTCACAAGTCTACGACCAGTCTAAGTCAAAAGTGACAGTCAGTCACATGTGTTCAGTGAGATACACATAGCTACAAAGGCAACAGGAACAGCAAAAATGTAAAAATGAAACATAAACAAATTCTTCAATTATCCTACTATCGTGCAGTCCTGACACTTTTGTCACGACAGTTTTGAGTTTGCTCTTCCGGCCAAAATGATAAGTGGTCTGTACTTCCTTCTTCACGTGCCAAATGTTGGCCAGATAATGAATTCAACCAAACATTTACAGTATGTTTGCGTGATTTCACAACAAGGGTAATGATCACAGAAAAGGATCAGTTTTTATATGTACATGTACACTGTTCAAAATTACAATTTAGAAAAAAAATTACAATTTACAACATATCTAAAAGTAAAACATTGCGAATTGATGACTTTTGTTGACCTCAACTTCCGTTCAATCGATCACACAGATTGGGTAAATTCATATCATGGGAGTCGGATACTAGACTAGTCAGTGTTAAGCACCAAGACGTTCACATAAACAGTGATCATGGACTTGCGAGACCAATAGTACACGTGTCCTCTATGGTACACTGCATCCTAATGACACAAACACGCCCAGGGGTTTGAACTTTCAACTTACCCAGGGTGAACGAACTAATGTGTAGTATACACATGTGATTCGTACATGTACACATGTCCATGTAATTGAAGTTGCCATGCAGGTACACCTTAAGTGCAAAATATACAGAAACTTGTACAAATGTGCACATGTACATGTGCATTTATCAACCTGCAGAAAATTGAAGAAATCTTATTTTTGCAGACAAGTAAAACTTACCGTGGGCTAGTGGACTATACAGTACTTCAATGTAAATGAACTCAGGTTGGCATAGCGGTACTTTCCTCGCCTTCCACCGCTGTGACCCGGGTTCGAATACCGCCCCGGCCAATATGGATTGGGTTTTCAGTCCCTGCTTGATTTCGTGGGTTTTCCTCAGAATATTCCTCTGGGCTTTTCCTTCCACCTCTAAAACTGTGATTTCTTCTCATCGTCTTCTCTCCACAGGTTTCTTCAGGCTTTTGAACTACAGTGCATAGGGCACTTTTGAGGGATCCTTGGTTTCATTACCAGAAAGAAATAAAATAAATACAAAATAAATATCTGCCGTGAGGCTATTAATTAGCATAGTAAAGCTGGTCGTTCTTTCAGCAAAACAAAAACAATTCACACACATCCCTATGTGATTTCTTTTCATTTTGCTGATAGAACACTGAACTTTTTTGTGATCCGTGGACAGAACCTTAAAACGGTGGTTGTGTTTAAAATTCCGTAACTTGAAAAGTACATGAGTGATTTGAATGATTCTTGTACTAAAAGAGAGCATGTGAATTGGGCTTTCATATCCTAGATTTTGAAAGTGTTACATGTTTTTTACTCACATGTGTACCGGTACCTGTGTAGGCTGGCTTAACACATGACCGGTACGGCTATTTTCGGTTCTACACATGTACAATTGCTTTTCACATACCACTTGACTTCCGGTACATGTGAAAGATAATTTGTTTGTATAAATCCACACCAAAACTTACCAATTGTTGATATGTAGGAACTTTTGAATTCAGCTCTTACAAATCTCATTAGAACACATGTCTTGCCGACTCCGGAATCGCCAATCATAATCAGCTGGAACAGCCAATCATAGGTCCGGCCGGACATAATTGGAGCAAGCAAACACCCAACAAACAAAGTCAATCCGTGGAGCCTGAAAACGGCCAGTTAATACCAACAACACACACGGAGGAAAAAAAATAATTTAAGTCCAAAAGCTTGGAAGTTCACGATGCAGTTTCATTTCGGTTGACCTTTCTGTTTCTAGAGACAACGAAACAAGAACCAGAAAAGAGTTGGCACTCGACACAATGATCACAATATGCGAGGACCAGTACTCATACATTGTAGTCGTCACGCATAAAATAGAAAATGACGCATTTGGTTATCAGTGCGCACACAATGATCAAGTCCAATGTGCGTCAGTTTCAGGACAATACACTTCAGAGTTTACAGGAAACTTGCATTATTTAAACCATGCACAGTTTTTAATAGGCAAAGGGAAAATACAGGCTGAAAAGTTGATGTACATGTACAGTACAATGTTCATGTAAGTTTGAGAACATACATGTACAGGTAGCGTACGTGCACCGATATCCATTTGAACGGCGAGGTCACTTGTTGAAGTTTGCACTCATTTATTTAAGAGATGAAAATAGTTTTCACTCCATTTATTTATCATGTTTGGTGGGGGTGTGTTGCCTTACGCTAATACTGTACCGGTACTATACATGTACAATGTGCACGTGTCTGCATTGATATGAATAATCATATTACATGTAATTAAGTCATTCAAGAAGCACTCAAAGAAACACTTATTTCCAACTTTGAAGTATAATTCTGGAAATCTGATGAGGGTTGAAGCTTGTCACAGCGCTGTGATTTATATGAAATAACGCTTTATAAGAACTTATTACCGGTATTATTTATTATTATTAATAATACATGAACAAGTGATTTCAACATCTGCAAAAAAAAACCCATCTGTTTGTACAAATCCACACCAAAACTTACCAATTGTTGATGAGTTGTAGCTTTTGAATTCATTTTTGATAAATCTTTTCAGAATACAACTCTTGCCAGTTTCAGTATCACCAATCATTGACAAATGAATCAGCAAATCATAGATCCGGCCGGACATAATTGGAGCAAGCAAATATCCAACAAACAAAGTCAATCCGTGGAGGCTGAAAACGGCCAATTAACACAGACGGCTCACGCGGAAAAACAACATATTGAGTCCCAAAGCTTGGATTTTTGTTGACGGTTTGGTTTCTGAACACCACAATGACAAAAGTGTTGGCATTCAAAGCAATGAATACAAATGATGTTAAGACCAGTAATCACAGTTGTTGTGCACAAGATTGAAAATGACGCATTTGATACAAAAGAAGTCCAATGTGCATCAGTTTTAGGATAATACACTAAAGGAATCTTGCGTTATATAAAGTTATGCAAGGTTTTTAATAGGCAAAGGGAAAATCCTGGCTGAAAAGCTGCGGTACAATGTACACGTACATACACATTCAAGAACGTAGGTACAGCGTGCACCGATATCCATTTAAATGGCGAGGTCACTTACTGAAGTTTGCAATAGTTTTTTTTTTTTTTTTAAGAGATGACATCTAGTCATTCATTCAAGTCATTTATTTGGGTACATGTATTGTTATAAACTGTATGTCACTATATGTATACATGAATATTCATAAATGTATTGAATATGTTATTAACCCTACCGGTACATGTACATTGATGTAACTCCACAATTTACAAGAGCTGTGGCACCAACAAGTGTATGACGTGCCACACAAGATTATTCAAAACTGCCTTGATAACACGCACACGCCTCCATATGATTGTACACAAAAAATTTGGCAAAATAAAAAAAATTCCCTACCTACCTACCCTATTTTCAAATGCCATGTAATCGGAAGCAGAACCTTTTTTTTGTTTTTTGGCCTAAGCACAAAAAAAGTCTGGCTTATAAAAGCAGGTTACCAGCCAAAATGCCATATTGCTCCTTATTAGAATTCGGCTGTTGTTTGCTTAGCATGAAAATCACATGAAATTGTGGCTGATAACCTGCTTAAAATTATAAGCCAGACTTTTTATGTGCTAAGCAAATTTTTGTGCTTAGCAGCGCCGTGAAATTGGACCCACTTACATGTAGCTAGTCTGTGTGAGTCACCTACTGCAGGTACAAAGAGGATCCTGGACTCCTGGTACCTGTGTAGGCTGGCTCCTCTAGAACCAGAAAAAAATCTTAACACATGACCAGTACGGCTATTTTCGGTTCTACACATGTACAATGGACCGATCCAGTAAGCACCGCCCAATGGTATTCTGACCAATCACAGCCGTGATTTATGTCCGACATGCGTGCACAAAAGTCCGACATGCGTGCACGTGCGTATGATGCGCGCGGCAGGAAAATGCATCGTGGCATTTGAGAGGAGCGCGTGTTAATTTGCCCACGTGCGCAGTGGGAGGGGCTTACTGGATCGGTCTATTGCTTTTCACATACAACTTGACTTCCGGTACATGTGAAAGATAATTTGTTTGTATAAATCAACACCAAAACTTACCAATGTGGGATATGAAGGAACTTTTGAATTCATGTATTACAAATCTCATTAGAATACATGTTTTGCCAACTCCAGAATCGCCAATAATAAGCAGCCGGAACAGACAATCATAGGTCCGTGCGGACATAATTGGAGCAAGCAAACACCCAACAAACAAAGTCAATCCTTGGAGCCTGAAAACGGCCAGTTAATGCAGACAGCACACACAGGGAAAAAAATAATAATTAAGTCCAAAAGTTTGGTGTTGCCACTCGACACAATGATCACTATATGCGAGGACCAGTACTCATACATTGTAGTTGTCACGCATAAAATAGAAAATGACGCCTTTGGTTATCAGTGCATACACAATGATCAAGTCCGATGTGCATCAGTTTCAGGACAATACACTTCAGAGTTTACAAGAAACTTGGATTATTTAAAGCCATGCACAGTTTTTAATAGGCACAGGGAAAATACAGGCTGAAAAGTTGATGTACAGTACAATGTTCATGTAAGTTTGAGAACATACATGTACAGGTAGCGTACGTGCCCCGATATCCATTTGAACGGCGAGGTCACTTGTTGAAGTTTGCACTCATTTATTTAAGAGATGAAAATAGTTTTCACTCAATTCATTTATCATGTTTGTTGGGGGTGTGTTGCTATTCAAATACTGTAGGTCTGTATACATGTGCACGTGTCTGCATTGATATGAAAAATCATATTACATGTAATTTTCATTCAAGAAGCACTCAAAGAAATACTTCTTTCCAACTTTATAGTATAATTCTGGAAATCTGATGAGGGTTGATGCTTGTCACAGCGCTGTGATCTATATGAAATAACGCTTTATAAGAACTTATTACCGGTATTATTTATTATTAATAATACACGAACAAGTGATTTCAACATCTGCAAAAAAAAATACATCTGTTTGTACAAATCTACACCAAAACTCACCAATTGTTGATGAACATGAACATTCAAGAACGTAAGTATAGCATGCACCGATATCCATATAAATGGCGAGGTCACACAGGGCCTATTGAAGTTTGCACAATTTTTTTCAAAGAGATGACATCTACATGTAGTATTCATTCAAGTCATTTATATGGGTACATGTATAGATATTAACTGTACATGTCTCTACATACATGTAACATGAATATTCATAAATGTATTGAATATGTTATTAACCCTACGGGTACATGTACATGTACATTGATGTAACTCCACAATTTACAACAGCTGTGGCACCAACATGTGTATGATGTGCCACACAAGATTGTTTGAAACCGCCTCGATAACATGAAGGCCCAAAATTCCAGCATACATACCGGTACAAATGTAAAGCTGAAATCAGGCTGCCTTTTCCATCAATTTTTTTTACATTTTCAACAGCTAGTCTTTACAAAATCAAAACCCTTGTAAGTCTTTTGTCTGCTAAGGGGTGAAATCAAAGGTCATAGGTCATGAGTCATGGCCTTTATGACCTTACACCAATAAACTGACAGCTTTATAATTTGAAACTCTGCAGTCAATAAGGTCATTTGTCTGCTAAGGGTCAAGCCAAGGGTCACAAGAGGTCAGGAGTCATGACTTTTAGGGCATTTCACCAAAAAACTTAACCAGCATAAAATTTTAAACTAATAGCGGGCAAGCAGGTCATTGGTCTGCTAAGGGTCAAACCAAAGTTCAAACAAGGTCATAAGTCATGACCTTTATAAACTTACACCGACAACTCAACCGGTTTATAATTTGAAACTCGGTGGTCTATAAGGTCACTGGTATGCTGAGGGTCAAAAGTGAAGGTCACACGAGGTGATGAGTCATGACCTTTACAACCTTACACCGAGTTGCTAGTGATTTAACTGCTTTAAAATAGTTGAAGCCTTCAGCAAAAGTCTAAGTCACAAACTGCGCTGAATGTATTTCCTAATCCAAGAATAAACACGTCTAAAACTTACCGATGGATGGAATAAATGAAGACTCAAAATAATCGTTGCAAATTCTGAACAGCAGGCAAGACTTTCCAACCGACGAATCCCCAGTCAGCAGCAATTTATACACGAAGTCAAAGTTCATGCTATTGTCATCAATTTGTAGATTGCCTCTGTAGGTCTTCACTGACCGACCAATCACAGAAGGTTGGGCCCACATATGGCCACCGATTGACCAATCACAGGAGGTTTGGCCCAGAAATGACCACTGATTGACCAATCACAGAAATCTGGCTCCACAAATGGCCACTGATTGACCAATCAGAGAAGGCTGGGTCCACACACAGCCACTGATTGACCAATCGCACCAGGTTTGGACCACAAATGGCCACTGATTGACCAATCAGGGGAATCGACTGATTGACCAATCACAGGAGTTTGGACCACAAATTGACACTGACTGACCAATCACAGCAGGTTGGGCTCACAAATGGCCACTGATTGACCAATCACATACAGCCTTTCTGGTTCCCCAAAACTTCTACCAGAACATACATGTAGCAATGTAACAGCATGCTCCTGGTACATGTCTGGTATTATTTTCGTAACAGTTGGTGTAATGGAAGTAGCAGTTGACTGACTTAAAGCATGAATGTTTGCAGCTTTGCACTGACTGACACACACAGAGAATGTAAGGAGAGAATTCTAGTGGCCCAAGTTACAAATAAACTATGTGAATATAGATGTGTGGGAAAGATTTGTTTTTAGGTTGAAGTTCAGCGATGGCGGCTGATTTATTTACTTACTTGTGGTGGTGACTGATTGAAGTTTGACCTCAGTCAGAATAAACAGAGTCTGTGAAGCCATTCTTTTTTTTTCTGTAAATAAGTGTCAACTCATCGCTGTGAAAAGTCGACTAGTGCAGAAAAAGAGTACAGTTAATTAACTAAAGAAGTAAATTTTTTTCCAAAATCCTTAATTAAATTACATGTAAGGAGCACTATTTGTGCTGTCCAAGTGACTATTTTCCTCTGGACTACATGTACATGTAGTAGTGATTATGATTGCGCGACTTGAACGTATTTCATGTTTGTTTACTGTCAACACTCGACAGTCAACAGTGATATTTTACCGGCATCACGCCTGTAAACTTATTTAGCTTAGAACCTCAAGAATTTGATTGATTTTGTTCAATAATTAATCATTCCTAATTCAATTACAGTTTTTGAATAATCAAACGGATGCTTATTGACCTGCGTATAAAAAAAAGGCGTTATGGTTGTTATTCCCCCCCCAAAAAAAAACACGCTTTACGACAAACCGTCTTTGTCGACCCCTGCTATGATAGGGGAAATTTCTAGCCCCTCCCCCTTCCAAACAGACGGAGTAAAGCAAAACAAAAATCATAATGAAAGATAAAATATAACAGAGTGCATTAACAGCAGCAGGGTAAGTGTCCTCCTTTGTCCCTGTTGTAAACATGAAGAGCGCCCTCTAGAATACATGCATGGAATCCTATAATGAAGGCTGCTCTGCTATAAAACTGATTTAATCAAATTTAAAACCTCAGCAATAAGTACACACATGTACAAGTACATGTACCACCAGTACTGTCAACTTCATGTTGTTATCTTAAAGTTAAAAATTCAAGGTTGGGTTTTGCCCTTCAAAAGATGTGTGCCCCATGTTCTTAAAAAACAAAGGTTTTTTTCTCCTAAAAAAGTTTCAATTTGTATGTTCTGTTTTAGCAGAAAAACCTACTTTTTTCCACCTCTGAAAAAAAAGGCTTTCTTTTTGCGTACAAATGAACCCACCCAGCGAGTGCCAAAATATTGTTGGGCCACAATTAATTCAAATTTTGTACAAGTCTACTATATTTAATGCATTAAACCCAGTGGATTTTTGTTCATTCAATGTCTCATTCGAAAGTGCATAAGTTTTATATTACTATGGTATAGCAATTTAAATCAAATTTATTTTTCGAGGGGAAACTCGAACTAGCATACGAAATGCATGTTTAACAATAATTTGCTATCACTTTAATTCACAATGTCTTCTCATTATGTGGACGAAACCCGATAGCCGATCTGTTAACTAAGACTACTGAGGAAATATGTTCCACGTAAATGATATCTTCATTACAAAGTGGACTTCCACGAGGAAGTATATCCACAAATGTTTACATTGCTTGTCAATGATTTCTCAAAACCCAGAAAAATCTACTGTACAGGGGAACGCTAGTCCAACAATTTGGAATCTCTCCACACTATATACATGTACTACATGTAGTAATCCCATGAAAAATATTCTCTCCTACGATCTGAACAGTTACAGAGAGTCAAAAAAATCAATCCTCTTCCCATGTCATGCCTTTTACACAGGCTAGCCACCAACAATCAGATCACATTTCAAGCAAGCACTGCAAATAGTCAAATTCAGTCAACAGATAAAAACAGGCAAGTGGTAGGCACAGCTGGCTTATCACCTACACTCAAAACATATCTGAATCATGGTACATAAACAGTTACAGCCAGTCAATCCTGCTTTATGTACATGTAGGCTGGGGGCTCTTAACTGTTGAAAAAAGTCACTTGATTGATTTTAACTGAAAAGGACAACTTGGAACAGAATGTACAGTATGTTTGCAAAATTAGCCAACAAAACATGCATTCTAACACTTCTTCAGTATAAAGAACTCAAGTGTGCCAACAAAAACGCTTGGCACTGTGTTTCCATATCTCAATATTCCTTCCACAAGTTATACTGGATAGTGGATACATGTGCCAGTCTGGTCTTTCATCATTGACCCTAACAATCCCCATCCAGTCATAACTCCAACACCAGGGTTTGTTGGAATCTGTTGGAGCGAGTACTGCACTAATAAACTGATTATGCATGGGGTTAGACATACCGTAATTTTCGGAATATAAGCCGCGCGGCGTATAAGCCGCAGCACGCAAAAAACTGCAAATTAAGATTTGAAGTCGGCGTATAAGCCGCACCTGCGTATAAGCCGCACCGACCGCTGCGGTTTCAATTTTGTAAGGCCTCCAAATTCTAGTAAAAATGCTCTGAACCAGTTCCATTTACACTACAGAAGCTATTAAAAGGGCCACAAAAGTTATATCAAATCATTTACAATCGATACTTTTACAAACAAATATGGGAATTGATGAGAAATAAACACCGGGAACTGCTGCCGGCTGCCCCGTCATAGCACGGCAGCCTGCGCCACGCACGCCGGTGAATGACAACATTTTCCCACAGCACGTGAGAAAGTATGAAACCCACCGTGTGTTGTCTGACTGGAGCGCTACAAATCTTGCTTTGTGGCAACAGATGCTGATTTGTTTTGTCCTAAGAATAAACAGGTCCGTTTTTACCTCAAAACTTATCCACTTATTCAAGTTTCGATCGTAACTTTCTTCGGAAATAGTCAAAACGAAGCGGACATTTTAATAGACAAATCCATTAATTTTGTAAGGGGTGATTTAGTCCCTCTTTTGAGTTTTACATCGTTTCTTGAATCCATTTCAAGAAAACAAAATATATTGCAACGTTGAACAACTGATTATGTAATAGAAAAATGTTTCGAACGCCATACAAATTTTAGTCGTCTTTTTTCTTATTTTTTAAACAGCGGAAATATTGGTAATTATTGTTCCCAAGAAAGAACACCCCTTTGTTACCGCAAATGGTGTGGTCCGCTGGGGGGAAAACATGCTGCATATCGCTGCTGCACTGTACCAGTATCACGTACGGCTGGTCGATCGCAAGTGTCAAAGACAGCTTTCATCACCGTACTTTTTACCGCTCGGTACCTTTACGTGAGACGTGGTTTCGGTTTGTTAATGACTTTCTTAATTTATAATTCATTTCAGCAACACATCTCTTCTTGTACCAGTACATTAAATACACATGTGAATCTTATTTTTATTCTTCAAGGCTCGGCGTATAAGCCGCCCTGTGTATAAGCCGCAGTAAACATTTTCATGGGCAAATTCAACGTATAAGCCGCGGCTTATATTCCGAAAATTATGGTACATGTACTAGCATAATCAGAGTCCAACAGTTTTGGTGTTGAGTTTACCATATTGTATGGTGTTGGAATTTGCAGGAGTGAGGAAGGTTCTTAGTGAAACTCTTTAGGGGGGTAGGGTTAATACATACACGTCTCAGAGACCACCAATTTATGCAAAGAGTGACACAGAAAATTGTATGATATCTCCATTCATACACGTTCATGTATCTGTACGGTGGTGGATTTGTGAGTTACAATGTAGTCTAGTACAGTAGTAGTGAGTGCAAGAAATTGGAGATTTCAATATCCTCTTTTTTTCAAACCGAGTAACAGTTACAAATTTATCCGATTTAACCAAAAGCTCACAGTCATGTAAAAAAAAAAAGGACAAGTAACGGGGCCGCATGCAATGCCTTCCACAATGACTAGGCATATAGTTTGCGTGATTAAATGACCACTGGACCTTGACAATAACACTCTGGAGCTGTCACGTTGAAAACATGAGTAGAAATTCTCTGATCAGTGAAATGGGCAGGCTATTCATGAACCAAAAAGACCAATGGGTGAATGTGGTTGCAGTCAGAGACTGTTGAGCAAAATGGGGGATGTTCAATATTATTTTCTTTGGCTTGTGTCACAAAATATAAAAGACTTAATTATTGTTAAAGGTTGATTTTGAATATATGTATCCGTCTTCCAAAATCCTAACTGAATGGTAGAATTCAAACCAAAGTTTTAAAAATCCAGATTTTAATCCCACCACTATGAATGAGTTAGGGTATTTTTTTCAAATGATTAACGACAAAGACAAATGTATTTACATGTACATATGCAAGTACAAGTCACAAACATGGTCTGCAAAGCAAAAGGCTCGCACAATGTATGGGTACCACAACTTCACAAGTGATGTTAAATTAATGATGTACAGTAAATTCTAGTCTTAAAAATAAAGTCAAACACAACACGTGCAAATCGAAGCGACATTTATTATTTCATAGAACCAAAAGCATTGATACAGTCACATAAAGATTCATCCCACTCCCAGATAATACTCCCAGATAATAGTTCAAAAAAGACACCCCACCTCTAAAAAGGCATCATGTTTACGCGTTACACAAAACAAAAAAAATACAACAAATGTGATAATGATGGAGCACTGTTGTCCAATGGTTACGGTGTTTTGTTCACGTGCTGTGCCGGTAAAAGAGCTAAAATAAAATTGGGGACCACCGGACCAGTTCACATTCAAATAAATAAATAGGCCTAGGCCCTACTACCAAATAAAATAAAAACAACAACTTCCCAGTCAAGTCCAACATTTGTCATGTTTGTCCAAAAATAGGGAATAAATTCTGCACTAGGGCCTACTTGAAGTCTTGATCAATGTACATATAATTTCTAAGTTATATTTCGCGATTTAACAAATTGTGCATTTGTATACAACCTTTTTCCCAATAGTACTTACTAGTACTGAATAAAAATCAGTACACACCTCTTTTTTTACAATATCACGATACTGTCATGACTGTACAAACAAATGGCATGAAGAAATTGACTTCACATATTTTTACATGACGAGCAGACGGTTTTGTTCAAGACAGAAATGGCGCAATACTCACCTATCGTTGATATAAATGTTGTATTAAATGTATCGTCTGAAAATCTGAAGAGAATACACGTCTTCCCGACACCGGAGTCTCCGATTAGTAGTAATTTAAACAGCAAATCGTACGTCTTTTTCGCCATTGTTGTGTGTAAAAAGTGGCAGAAATGTATGCCAAGTATGTCCAACCCTAAAATGGCCGCCGGACGTTACCGCAGTCGTATTTCTGATTTGGCCAATTTAAAAATTCTCAAATAAAAACTTCTCACCGCAAATCAAAATGTTAAATATAAATTTAGATTTATTTTAAATGAATATTTAGAGAATAACTTTGTGTTTTTAGTATACAATTCGGTTGTATTTTTGTTATCGGTAGTAAAAACGGTTAAACTGCAATGCATTGTGGGTTTAAATTGTGGACGAATAAAGACAGAGGTAAATAACCTTTCACCTGTGAGTCATCCCTGGTCACGGGTTTATGTTTATTCATTAATGTCGTCACTGGGGGCCGGGGGATCAGTGTTCCCACTCAGTTTTTATTTAACCACATTGTCGCTACCGAAATGTGGCGTATAAAATTTGCATGTGAAGGACATACAACTAAAAGTCATGAACTTTGAGGGGGAAATGGGGAAGAAGTTCGACAAAGAAGTTTCAGACAATTCAAAACAGTGCTTATGAGTATTATAATATTTTAGGGTTGCAAGAATTCTACATAAAATTGCCCAGCAGCGCCGCAGTGGACACGCGCTTATAAAAAAAAAATCATCACTCGATAGATTGAACATTCTATGATTGAAACTGTCATGATTTCAACGACTCTACTACATTTCTTGGCCTTTATCAGTTATAAAAAAAAGAAGTTTTTGAAATAAAGCTCGTCTAAAATCATCAAATATGTACTTTTGTAGGAAACTTTGATATTGAGAATCAAAATAAGCACAAAATTGAAGACATATTTAATACATGCACAAAAGAATGACACCAATCTACTCAAAGAAATGTAGTTTATGTCATTAGTACTTTTATTTTTTTCCGGTGAACAATCTAAATGTTCTCCTTATCTGCACTCTGTCACACACAAGTATTAGGGGGAAAAGCTCAAACTAAAATCAAATAATTTACAGTTAAAAGGCTGTACAGTTTATATAATTGAAAATAGTTTTGTGTCTAAAATACATGACCAAAAGGCAAGTGTTGTACTTGTTCATGTTTGTTGATAACAGTCATGTTTACAATGGATAAAAAGAAAAAAAATAACACAATTGTATAACTATGACAAGTGAAGCAATAAAATCTCTCATTATTAACAAAAAAAATTCAGAAAAAAAATTGTCAAAATTTAAATAATAATGAAATTTAAGTAATCAAACATTTCTATGCAGACGGCCTGGTATAACAAAAAAAATGTACTAGTGTTCAAATGTAAACCTCATTTAAACTATCAAAAACGGTAACCAATTTTTAAAACCGTCCCGTATCTTTTCATATCACGGACCAGCTTAAAAGATACCAGTTGTTCCGAGTAGTAAAACAAAATTATTTGAGTGTCCCTGTCAGTGCTTAAGATAAGCAATTTGCAGACAAGTGTATAAATATTATGATTAAACCAACAAGGCCAGCTTTACCGTGCGGATCTGCAGAAAATTCAGCTCTGCAAATATTTATATTTTCGGTTCAGGGCAACGAAAAGAGTAACTGGACAAGATTTCAAGTACGTGCAAGAGCATAATAATGTGTTATTACCGAAGGTTACTAGTGATAGTTGATAACAATGGACTAGTAGCGAGTCTATGATTATGCAAACAATTGTATCTTAGTAAGTAATATTTTTTCTGCGTTTAGTACCAATATATTTAACGCTTTTAGATGACACTCAATTGATTATTAAGATGTAATGTAAAAGTTGAACACATCACAGGATTACAATGCAATTTATGCTAGATTAAATGCCATTCAAGCTTACCAAAGCCGGAACTTTCATACTTTTGTAGTGTAATCTGCCCCAAAAATGGTCTCCGAAAAGATCAGAAAAATACTTGAAATTTTGAAAAGAAACTATTTCCTCATGATAATTGAAAGGTTAATAATTGTTTTGGCAGCAGAGCATAACAACACTTTTTACTACTTTATAATTAGACTTGTAATAGTCTCTTGTGGGCCCAGATTTGGTAACCTTGTCATCATTGACTTTTCTTACCAAAAATTATCTAGGCACATAACCGGAGCACAACTAGTAGATCAAATCATTCCTGTCCTCTTATTGCACTAAAATCAGCGAGCGAAATCAAGAAACAAATCAAGAAAAAACAAAATTGAAATAGGAATCACTGAAATCGGGTGAAATATTGTACATGCACAAAAATAAAAGCATGTAAAATGTAATTAACACAACAACATATTGCTGAAATTTATTTGATTAAAATTTGACCAAAATAAATGTCATCATTTTCCATGGCAGTCGTGTTATTGTTGTAATATTTTTGCTGTGTGAACCTGATTGTATTCTCACACATTTCAATTCCGAATGCAACAATAACTTCCGTGTGGAAGTTTTACCCATTTTTTTCCCCAGTTTCACAGCAAGCCAAATAACAAAACTGAGAGATTCATGTTCCAAAAAAAAAATAAAAACGGTCCTAAAAATACTGACAGAGGGAATTATGATACAGTTAAAAAGAAATTCCACCTGTAAAATGCTGAGTACTGCAATTTTATGGCTATAAATTACTAACAAAATATGTTAATGTCAAATCAGCACAAATCAAGCAAATTACATTTACAGAAGATTTGCGACATCATTTGGATACATTTGTGCCCAATTTGGATAAAGAGGTATATACAATCTGATGGTACAAAAATCTATACACATATATACATTGTTACAGGTTTTGTAAATAAAGCATATGCAGGGGTTTTTTTGGGGGGGGGAATTAATGCAAAATCTTAAGAATTTTTCTTACATTTTCCTTTAAGGTGGAGGAAATAAAACGTCATTAAATTATTTCGTAAATGATGTAAATCGTCCCCAAGACTGTTTTCTTGTTAACTTATTTAAGTTGTCATATAAAATTTGTGGTTAACCTCTTTGCAAGTGTTTGGTCCGAATCCGTTATGACTGTTGTAATAATTTTGAGTAAAAACTCAAGACGTACACCATAAATAATCTAGTGTGAAGTTCTAGAACAAAAATGTTATGAAGAGAAAGCTGAAACCATTTTTTTTTTTCAAATTATATATTTCTGAGGACATCATATGAGGAGATTCTCAGAAATTTCAAAAATTGTTGACACTTAAAAAAGTTGTTGGGTATAAAAGTGTGTTGGAATGGAATGTAGTCTGTCTTCAATACCAGTACATTTCTATTCCAATTATTGGACTGCAATTAAAGCTGCTACAAATTAAAAAATCATTTCTTGGATTAACTGTATATAAATAGACTACTTTTTAATTATTATTATTATTACATTGTACTGAGAGCTGCTCATATCAGTAGTTTCCTATGCATAAGATTGTCGTCCGCATTTTGTGAATGTAAGCCGATATGGTTAATGAACTCCGCCGTACCTAGAAGAAAAAGAAAGACAAAGAAGTAATTAACATCAGACAATTATTTGTTGGCTTTGCACTTTCAGTACACGTTTTTGTCGCATGCCTGGTGATGGAGTGTGGTCTAATGGCTAGGTGATCGTGACTCATGATCAGAGGGTCAGGGGTTTGAATCCAGCTGCTGGACATATTTTATGTCCTTGGGAAAGCCACTTCACCTCCACTTGCCTCTCTCCACCCAGGAGTATAAATGGGTGCCGGCATTAGCTGGGGAGTAACCTGCGATGGACAAGCATCCCGTCCACGGGGGGATAGAAATATTCTCAGACGTTTTATGCTACTGAAACCAGCCACTGGCCATATGTTGTGTCCTTGGGTAAGCCACTTCATCCCTACTTGCCTCTCTCCACCCAGGAGTATGAATGGGTACCGGCATTAGCTGGGGAGTAACCTGCGATGGACTAGCACCCCATCCAGGAGGAATAGAAATATTTTACTACTGCAACTGGAGATAAACGCCAGCCCGATGGGCCACATTGGCTTGTGACGGACTTCATGCGAAGATGAAACAGGTTTGAGCACATTTAGAAAGTGTTTTTTCGTGGGAAAGGTGTGCAAAGTGGGGCACCCATGCCCACAACTCCCTTCCACGGCGCTATCGGGAACAGTCAAGAAATCACTGTGCAGACTTACTTTGCTGCCCAGTTGGTTCTGACGGACACCGGTTGCTGCCGGACGCCAGCCGAGCCGTTGAAGTTGCTTCCTGGGATCGTGGGAGCTCTGGGCTTGCTCCAGGAATTCAGATCTGTAGGCAACCAACAGAAAACAGTTATAACAACGTTCAAATTTCTTTGGTAACACAACAGCCACATGTCTGGACAATAACAATGCAGGTCACACACTGAGGGTGATATCGCAATGCGTTCATTACGTGAAACATGCCGGCGAGCTAAGCTTTGCGCAATGAGAACTGCAACGTCAAACGCGCTCAATCTCACATCCGACGGGACACCAAAGGCTTCGGTTATCAAAGGTTACATCGCCGTGGTTTAATTTATTTCTCACACAGTAAATTATAACCATGCATCTTTTTGAGCTATTGGCACGATAAAAATACAATTGTCGACTGCTGTGATGTGGAATATGACATTTTTAACCCCCTCGGGGTGCGTAGCACACTGGGCGCCACTTGGGTGCTATGCACCCCTCGGGTGTAATAAAAACGTCATATCCCACATCACAGCAGTCAACAATTGTTAAGTGTAGCAAGTCTAAAGGACATGACACTGTCTTGCAAAAAGTTTCATCACACAGTGCAATTTGTTACATCTTTTCTGTGAGAGCTTTGGAAAATTGGGCTAAATGAAAACGACTCTTACAAAAATAAACGCGAGTACACAAAAAGCTCTGGCCCGGTTTGGGAATGTCTCACTTCATATGCAAAATAGACGGGCATGCGCATCGATCAAAACAAAGCCGGTCTTCCGGCAAGAGCTCATTTATATGACCACAGTATGGCATCTGGTCTATATTTGGTCAATTTTCGGGGACCGACAGACAGATAGACAGACAGACAGACCGACCGACCGACCACCAAGTGGCATTGTAGAAGCTCCTGCCAGAGCTTAAATAAAAAAAAGAGAGATTTTTCTCCTGACCTGAGAGTCCAGATGATTGCTTCTGTCCAAATGAAGGCAAGTAGCTAGCCCCGTAAGCTCCTTCTGTCTTAGTGTAACGAGCTCCTGAACAAGACAAATACATTGCAATTGTAAATAAATAAATTAATTAAATAAATTGCAATTGTAAGAAGTATTTACTCACTTATTCATACACAATCCTTTTGCAATTCCAAAAATGTATCAGTGGTTTTAGTCGAGATTAGTGGGCATAAGGAAACGTATTTGATAAAAAAAAACTTAGATTGTATTTTCTCACGTGGCACTCCATACCTAGAATATTTGTATATGTACATGTAGTGCTATCAGAGGGAAGTTAAAAAAGTTGGATTTTCTTTTTCCTACATGGCTTTCCATACATAAGATTCAATTTGTACAAGAAAAGCTACCGAAGGTAGGTAAAAACGAGTTGAGTATTATTTTTGCCACATGGCCCTCCATACCTAGGATGTTATTTGTACGTGTTGTGCTACCGGAGGGCGGTAGCTTGGCCAGCGGTGGCAATCCTTGCGAGGATTCCTTCCGAGGGCTCTTCAAGTTCAGACCTGCAAAACGAGACGGGAAAACAGAAAATAAACTGAGTAAAATTCTACTCTAAGTCAGCAGCGCCCTCTACGGGTCCTGCACAGAGCATATAAAGTTGAGGAACTGTCTTCTGCGATCTGAAAACTACGACAAAATTTCACTTAGGTGCTCAGTACTGAAATTGCTAAGCGCTGGAAATATTTGCTTAGTATTTACTGGTTACCAGCCAAAATTTCATACAATGAATACAACTTGTGACTGGTATTCCGATGATACTTACTTAGCAGATCAATTTGCTACACAAAGATCTTTTGCTTGGAAACCTTTTGAACTCGGGGAGTCAGGTTGGCGTAGCGGTACTTTCCTCGCCTTCCATCGCAGTGACCCAGGTTCGAATCCCGCCTGGGCCAATATGTGAATTGGGTTTTCAGTCCCTACCTGATTCCGTGGGTTTTCCCCAGAATATTCTTCTGGGCTTTTCCTCCCACCTCTAAAACTGTAATTTCTTCTCATTGTCTTCTCTCCACAGGTTTCTTCAGGCTTGCAAGCTACAGTGCCTAGGGCGCTTTTGAGGAATCCTTGGTTTCATTAACAGAAGTGATTAATGATAATAATAATAAGAAGAAGAATTACTGAAGTTGGGCCTGAGGTTTGCTCTGTGACATTCGAGTTCATATTCATGGATTAACAATTAACGCGCTGTAAACCACGTTACCTGGTTTGTACCGCGCCGATCTGATGTAGAACTGTTTTGCTGAGGAGGCTGACGATCGGCCTGATTCCAGTATGGGTCTGCCCGGGGCTTGGACCTTGGAGTATGACGCCTTGTTCCTTGGAGGACTCCTGGTAAGACAAGAGGAGAAAGAATTAATGTTGGGCCAGCTGACGGTACAGCAAACATTGGAAATGGAAGTCCTAAAAAAAACTAACGCCACTTGTGATATTTCCCAGCCAACTTCTGATACACAGCCAAACGCCACAAATACTGATTTGTAAGAGTGATTTAAACGGTATTTGTACAATTTTTCTTGCCGAAACCTCGGCATGTTTAGATGTCACCCGGAGACGAGTCGAGGCAATCTTGACATCTTAACCCGTCAGCCGTGCCTGTGTACAAAATCAGCCAGCGCCTGTTATCATGGCCTCCGGCGCGAACTGGTTTTCAACCCTATAGGAACCAAAGCTGCTAAAAATAGCAAGAACTGAAAGGTAGCAGCCACAGAGCATTAAAAAAGATAAATCAGTCAATTGTTTTGGTGACATTTCACTTGACATTTTGCATGTGGCACAGGGTTCGTCTCACTTAGGAAGAAATCTGGGCAAACAGATGTGTACACTGACTGGGGTAGTTACAAAACTGTAAGAGTGTCGAGAGGACAAACTTACCCAAACAAATCGTCGTCGTCGTCCCAATCAAACGAGGACTTCTTCTTCAACGGGGCGCCGGCTTTCCTCTGCACGACGGGAGCAGCAACTGCCTTCTGGGATTCAAAGTCTCCAAAGTCGTCCATGCTGTCAAACAGGTCCGGTGCTTTCTTCTGGAAATCCCAGCGTCGCCGCCCACTTCTGTTTCCGGCTCCTCCCCCTCCACCGGCGGGTGGGGCCGGCTGTCTCTGGACTGGGGCGACTTCTTTGGCGGGCGCCGCCTTGATGGCTGCTATCTTGGTTGGTTTTGAATTCCCTAATGACGTGAGGTAATCATCTAGCCCATCGTCCGTTGTTGTTGTTGTCTTCTTAAAGTCCATTGGAGAGTTCAACTTATTGTCTTTGTTTAGTAAGGGATTCCTTCTTTGTTGTTGTTGTTGTTGATTGTAACCTTGGTTACCAGTCATTTGATAGTTTGATGTGACAGGAGGCATCTTGGGACCAAGGTTCTGGCCAACTTGGAAGTAGGGATATCTCAAAGCCTGCAAGCATAAAACCAGAAATGTCAACAAATCGGAAGCATCTTGAGAGATAAAGCGAAATTTGCAAACATTTAAATTAAATAAAACTGTAAAAACCAAGGCCATGAAACCATCGAGTGTTGCGACGTAAGCACCGACAATATCAAAATTTTCAATAATCGATATATTGGAAATCTAATATCGAGAATATTCGATATATCGACAGTGCTCATTGCAACAGTTTGGAGCAGGACTTAGAAGAAGTTAAAGGCATGGCAGTTTGTGGCAGTACAGGTTGTAACCAGCAGGGAAGTTTGGGGCGTTACAGGGGGTAACCATCAGGGCAGTTTCGGGCAGTATAGGGAGTAACAAGCAGGGCAGTTTGGGGCGGTACTGGGACTAGCAGATTAACCAATCTCATACCTGCATGACCGTGGGTCGTTTTTGCGGGTTCCAAGCCATCATGTCCTTCATCACCCCAAGGGCATCATTGCTAGCGTTGGGTATGAGAGTCTTCAGCGGAACCGGAACACACTGCGGGAACTTGAAGTTCATGTTGGAGGCCAGTTTGTAACCCTCTGGCCATTCCTCCTGTAAAAGACAAATGATAAAGCGAGTGAAAACGGGGTTTGAACCTGTGACCACCAAACACAGTACCAGTGTTCTACCTACTGAATTTGTTTTCTCATCAGTTATGGCTTTTTAAGGGGGTTGTAAACTGGGAGACCTGGAAGCCAGACATGCTAAGCCATCAGGAATCTATTGTTCAACGACATTGACAGGAGTAGGATTGGAACCGGTGACCTCTGGATTACCGTAGCAGTTTTCCACTAATTGAACTAACTAGCCATCCATGTCAAATATGAAACCTATGCTACTATACATGCACTAGGTCTTTTCCTCTTCCTATTTTTGGAAAAAAAAGTCACAACTATGGAGAAAAAAATGACAACCTACATTTTCATAAGATGGCTTTTACATCAGGCTGATGTGAATTCTTTACGTCAGGGTTTGCACTAGCAAGCAGGAGGACCTGGGTTCGTGTCCCACCCGAGTGGTTTGTGAATTTTTTTCTCACGATTATTTTCTATTTTCCCATCTTTTTCTGCAGGTCTGAACTTGTATACAGTGTTTATCAAAATACGTCTGTGGAGGGCAAAATCCATTATTGTCAACCTACCTTTTTTGGCGTTCCCAGGACCGAGCAGATTTTGAAGATCTCGTCCACTTCGCTGTTTCCAGGGAAGAGGGGCCTCAACGTGTACAGCTCCGCCATGATGCAGCCGATCGCCCAGACATCGATAGGCGAGCTGTAGTTGGTGGACCGGAGGAGGACCTCCGGGGCGCGATACCTGTGCAAGACAGAGAGACAGAAAGGGAGAGGCTTGGTTTAACTCTGTTATAAACCTAAATCTGCCACGTTGTTTTTGGCTAGGAAGCTTCCTGGATCCTCTAAAATCCTCCTTTCTGTAGCATCAAGCCCAATGCAGAGCAACAGAGGTTAGGATGTAACTTTCCAAATTCTTCAAAATCTTCCAAACCTGAGCCCTTTTCACACTAGAGCCTCTCAACCCGGGGTTGAACTCAACCCTGGGTGAACCCAGTGCCGCACCGGGTTGAGTTTTTGATGTTTCAACCCCGCGTTCAACCCCGCATCGTTTTACACTTGTTTCGGGCAAACCGAGTTTATTTCACTCGGTTACTACCGTTTTGAACCCTGGCAAAAATTTCAACCCAGGTTGAAAAATCTCAACCCTGGTCTGGAGCAGGGTTGAATTCAACCGGGGCAAAATCAATCTCCTTGTTGACGCAGGGTTGGCGCAGGGTTGAACATTTTCAAGTGTGATACGTCGCATGTTTTCAACCCTGCGTCAACCTCGCACCAACCCCGAGATTTGTCTAGTGTAAAAAGGCTTGTGGAATATTCCGAAGGATCTGCAAGGATCAGGGTTAATGACATGTTATTTTGGATAGAAATTTTGGTTAGAAATCTTCCTGGACCTACAAATTCCACCACTTCGCAGAAATGCAAATGGCACATCCTTTGAACTCCAACATTTCAGACTCCAACTTTTCAGAAACCACCTAGTTACAAGACCTGTAGCTGGGAATTCTGTGCTTATACTATATAGTTTTATTTCAGAATTTCTGTGTTAGTGTAGGATTCATTTGTTAGTACATTTATGCCCCTGTCTTTCCCTTACCATCTTGTGGAGACATAGTCTGTGTACGGTGGTCTAGATCTGGTCTCCCTGGCAAGGCCAAAATCTGCAATCTTGACCAGCTCCGGCCCCTGGCACAGTAGGTTCTCAGGCTTCATATCACGATGAAAAAAGCCTGTGTAACAATAAAAATAAGTTTGTTGAAATCATTTCTATTAGAACACTTTTTTTCAGCTAGTGTTCTGGCTTTTAAATTTCCTGATATACAGTTGACTCTCGTTTAATGCAAACACTGTTAATACAAATTCTGGTTAAAGTATAAAAAAAAACTCGGTCCCGAATGTGCATTTCTGTGCACATTGAATGGACCACCTGCTCTTTATACAAAATTCAGATATAACAAACATTTTGGCTAGGACCGGCCAAGTTTATATTAACTAGAGTCGACTGTATAGGGCCTATGCCTCTATGTGGCTTTATAGAAACATTTTAATTCATTCATATTATCATTTGCTTACCATGTTTATGTATAAAGGCCATGCCTTGTAGTATCTGAAACATGATGTTACGAATGACTGATTCTGGGAAAAGTCTGTCCCTGCAGAAAAAAAATCAAATCACATAAAATATTAAATATTTTATAAAACGTACTCCTAGCCAAGCCCGATTCCCCAAAGAAACCCTCCCCAACATGCCCAACTCTCCTTTGCCTAATGCCCAACTTTTTGTTTACAAGTCCTGTGATTAATTTGTCAGGACACTGCCATTTATCATTGAAAAAAAAAACCCAGTATTTTAATTTTTATCAGAGATATGAGATAACAACCTTTGCTTTCCGTTAAATAAAAAGTCACACTATCTGTTTTCTTCAATTTATCAAAAAAGATATGGACAAGAACAGAAATATTATTAATGAGCAAATCGAAGAATTTGCGCACGCTAGGTCCCATTTTGTTAAAAAAAAATTTAACCTCATAAGATATTCATGGATTTCAGTGTTTTTATATTCTACTGTTGGAAGTCTGCAAGGCGAACACCCACAAGAATTTTAATGTTACTAGTCTTTTGTAATCAAAGAAGATATGGTGCTATGTTAGTGAATGATTTGTGTCAGGAAGAATTTGTATCATTTTGGGCAAGGCTCAAATGTTTAAGAAATATAAAAGGCATTAATTTGGCAATGTTTCCCTGACACTAATATTTAATACATGAACACCACAAATTCCAAGTGCCATGTCAATGTATGATGGTGAAGAAGGGCATACACATATTCTTTGTCATCTTGGCGAGTATATACCGATTTTTTTTGCTTAAAGTCAATACGCCCGCTCCCTTCACCAAACCATTCCATTTCATATTCTCTACTTGAAAAAAAAAATGGGACCTTGCCCGACGGATTGTTGACAAGCCTCAGTTGCCATGCCAACTAACTGGTGGTCTGCATTACACTACGTTGACTGTTGTCACAGACACTTGATCTATATCACTGTCATTTATTTTTTATATTTTCCGTCGTCAATGCACGGGGGTGATATGACGCTTAGCAACTGGGGTACTTGATTCGCAGAGCGTGTTCTCAATAATGAACAATGGTGCGTAGCGGCTGAAACCAGCGAGTGTGACAATTCAATGGGTTGTCCCCAGGTGGCAAGGGGAGGGGTATCACATTACTGCAATGATGTTTTGTTTCATGTCGATTCTTCTGGCCGTGGCTTTTCTCAATTATAAACCGTATCATTAGAATGGTCAATTCAATGTGATTATTGGCTTCTTTGCCATCAGCCATTTTTTTTTTTTTAAAGGGAATGTACATCATTGGCTTTTGCTGTAATTTTCAGAAATGAACTATTTGAGAGGTTAGTATAATAGATCAAATATTGTTACACTGACATGTGTGAAGTTTTGTGTTCGAAAAGGTTGGAAAAACCAAGAAAAACAAAAACGTTCAAGTAGTCTGGTTCCCTGACTCCACAAAAGATAAAATGGATCAATTTATAGATGATGGAAAATTGTACGGCAAGGGAACCAGTCTAGCTGGCCTGCACCCGTTCATGAACATGTAACCAATAGCAAACAAAATTTGGACCGAAAAAAATGGTACATTTGGAGCAGTAGTTGGAAAATAGTTAGGTTTTTCCAACGCTGGTCGGCCGACCACCGTTGGAAATGTTTACAAAAATACCATTTTCTTGAAAATGACTTCACACCAGGTGCCATAATTTTACAAGATGCTTGAGACTGTCATTTACCAACATCCTAGTAAGGTATTTCGTAAAAACTTGGTAGTTTTATTTTTCGATGTTTGCAAATGTTGTATATTCCCTTTTAAAGGAAAGGAACACATGTATCTTTGTAATTTTTTGTTTTTATTATACATGCAGTTTATATTATGTGTCTTTAACCAAACCATCTACAGTGTTTTAGATGCCACACTGATGTAATTCTGTGTAATTGAGAAAAAGAATGGACACACGTTTTGCTTCTTTCTTTTTTTAACATGAGCATAATTTTTTTCACTTCTCGACTATAAGGTTATATTACAAGCGACCATAGTCCATATTCTGGGGCGGTAGTGCTCAGCTGCAGTTCAGTAATCAAGCCAATTACTCAAGAACCATTTGGTTTGACCAGTGATGCGCAACTAATTTCATTTCAGTTGTCATCGCGACCGGCATTGTACTGGCAGACTAATTAGAGAACCATTCAAACAAGTCACAAAACGATGACATGAAACCAGAACGCCCTGCATGCCACTCTCATAATTTTGAAGACAATAATGTCAGTGCCAATGGATGAGCATTAACTGGTATGACGGGAATCGGGTACCCGATCCAAAAAAAACACGGGTACCGGGCACCCCTAAAGGAAACCCAGCCCAAAAATTCAAATCTCAAAAGTCGCTGTTCAGGTCGTTCGTAAAAGTCCGTCTGATAGTACTTCAAAATGTGTGTATCAATACAGCAAGATTATGTGTACAGTGAGCTTTATAGCTTTACGATGTAAAGTACAACTTTTGCGAGCGTCGTAAACGTGAAGTATGTTTTGTTTTCCCATGTAGCCTGGTTTTCATTTTGAATATTCCCCACAATTGAAGTTCAAAACCTTTATTTTTTATTGTCTGAGAATTAAGTTGCCGAGTACCGGGTAATTTGTCAAGTTGGTGACGGTACTGGATCCCATAATCTGGAACCAGTTCATGACATCAACGGTCATCTGGCTTTGATGCACAGCCCTAGTGCCATTTAAACTGAGGAAACTCAACGAGTATGGATTTTTGATATGTACAAATTATTTACTAAGAGGATCTATTTGAAATTAATATTTAATTTATTTCTACTGCAGGGAAATTCCTAAGCAGTTGCATCAAAATAAAACTGAAATGGGCCTAAATGTAGAGATATAAATTGACAAACAACTGAACTACATCTTTTTAGTAAATTTTCACATGAAATACGAATTTAAGAAAAAATATATGGCACAATTTGTCAGTTCAAATCTGCGAAAGCACATGTAAAGACAGCACCCCTGTTATTTTGCATATATATCAAAAGGCATGTACACATTCTATTCGCATATTTACACGATGTGCAGTTACGTTTCACGTCCAGCAACCGTCATGAAAAGGCCTAAATGAATTAACACTGCATTAGAAAAAAAAAATTGTCTGCGAATTGAATCTCCTTTGAACGGAACTCACTAGTTTTATTAACAAAGCCAACAAAAAGCGCCAAAGATATTCAATTAAAATCAACGCGCACAGTGCACTGGGAATTTATGCTTTCAGTACCGTCAGAAGCAAGATGTTTTTGAGTTTTAAGTCTCCATTTTCCTGTTAGCTTGTTTTTTTATTCAAGCCTGTGTTTTATAGCTACACACATTCTCAACTCGCTGTGATGAACAAAAAATGTGTAAAATTTCCTTTTGCTTCGAACACACTATACTACAATCGATGATGAGGCAGGTAGATTAACCTTGCCATGTGAATTAGCGGAGGCGATGTTCAGTCTGCGCGAGGTTACATTCCAAGGAAAATTGTTAACTGCCATGGCAACCATGTAGGCAAGGAAAGCTTTCAAACAAGGTGATCAAATATCACCGACATTACAGTGTTCACTTCTTATCATGTACAAATCCTTCAAACGCTGCTTGGATCGATTTGAAATATTTGCTCTTTGCTTATTTTATTGGATTCTTCTCTTATGAACAATGTCGTTCTTCGGTCAATGTACAGAATATTACATATCCAAAAGTGAGTTTGTATTTTGTTTTGAAAGACAGAGCTCGATTAAATTAGTGATATTTAGCAGTTTCTGGCTTTAAAATTCCAAAACACCTTTACCTTTGCTTAGATTTTTTTATTAATTCTTTCTTCATCATTATTCCTTTTCTTCCTTTTTACAACTGTTAAAACATTTTCTTTGTGTGTGTTCCTAATTGGAATGCTTGCATTCATAATTTGAAATTTCATTTCACTCTAATTATAATACAAGTTTTATCTTCTCTTGAATATCTTGCATGTCTTTTCATTTCAATTTTTAATAACTAGATATCAAAAATGCCCGGATGTTTTCTCTTGCGAAAAAAAATATTTGTTCAATTTCTCTTACTTTTTTTCTGTCATTTTGTTTCAATAAATAAAAACTAGATATAAAAAACCAGCTTAGATGTCCGTCAAAAAGCCTATAAAAACAATGTAAAAGAACTAAAAACAACCACAAACAATACAAAACAAAGCTTTCAGTGAACTCATTGCATCTTTTGTATTTTCAGCGTTTCTCTTACCTGTCTTTCATTAGTTGGTAGAGGTTTTCCTTCATGTACTCAAAGATGAAAAATAACTGATTGTCTTCTCTCACGACCTCCTTCAACTTGACGATGTTGGCGTGATTCAGCTTCTTCAACGACTGTCGAGGAAAATCAGAAATGAAAAATAAAACCCACTGTACACATGCATGTACATGTTAATGTCACAACTGTAAGGCAGCTCATGTACAGAACTCTGCAAGACGTCTTTCTGAATCTTCATTTTCGACCATCCATTTTTTTCAGATTTAAAATAAAATGGACTATAATTCTAAATTTAGATAGCTCACTGTGCATCTTGCATCTTACTTACAAATTAAAGATGCGTGCACTGTGCTCGTAAAAAAAAATAGATTCTTTTTCTCCCAACAAATTTTTCAAATTGTTTGTTTCGTCCTAAGTTACTCCCAACCCCTAAAAATGGGTTTCCCCCCCGATTTGGCCATCTGCAATCCTCTTAAATTTTGTTGGGCTGCAAAATAATTTGAATTTTGTAAAGAAATAATTTAATTACTAACTGTCAATTATGTTTTTTCGTTCGAGGCCTCATTCAAAAGTGAATAATTTTTACATTGCTAGGAAAATAGCAATTGAAACAATAAATCTACTTTTTTTTTCGGGTGACACTTGAAACAGCACAGGGAATGTATCTTGGAAGAGTTAGGAGATTCAATTACAGATTGTCCGGAAACTTGGCATATTGTATTCAAATTTCTCATCACTGTTTCTCCTTTTTTTTGTTTTGTTAATTTGAAGCAAGTCATCTCATCTTACCTTAACTTCTCTGAGATCCATGCACTCATCCCAGGAATAGTACTTTTTCTTCATTCTACAATGAAAAAAATTATAATTATAATTATAATTTTTCCAAAATACACTTTCAGTAAAATTTAACTATTTTTTTAAAGGGAATATACAACATTTGCAAACATCGAAAAATAGAACTACCAAGTTTTTACGAAATACCTTACTAGGATGTTGGTAAATGACAGTCTCAAGCATCTTGTAAAATTATGGCACCTGGTGTGAAGTCATTTTCAAGAAAATTGTATTTTTGTGTACATTTCCAACGGTGGTCGGCCGACCAGCGTTGGAAAACCTAACTATTGTTCAACTACTGCTCCAAATTTACCATTTTTTCAGTCCAAATTTTGTTTGCTATTGGTAACATGTTCATGAACGGGTGCAGGCCAGCTAGACTGGTTCCCTTGCCTTACAATTTTTCATCATCTATAAATTGATCCATTTTATCTTTTGTGGAGTCAGGGAACCAGACTACATAAACATTTTTGTTTTTCTTGGTTTTTGCAACCTATTCGAACACAAAACTTAAAAAATGTCAGTGTAACAATATTTGATCTATTATATTAACCCCTCAAATAGTTCATTTCTGAAAATTACAGCAAAAGCCAATGATGTACATTCCCTTTATATAATGCACAGTGATAAAAATAAGACCAATGATTTCAAATATATATATACATATGGAGCAAGTCACAGATTTTGAGCATTTGTAGAGTATGCGACAGTGTGGCCTCATAGTTACACTGTAGGATTTGTGACCCATGATCAGAGGGTCACAGGTTCCAATCCAGCTGCTGGTCATATGTTGTGTCCTTGGGCAAGCCACTTCACCCACACGTGCCTCGGTCTACTCAGGAGTATAAATTGGTACCGGCATCAGCTGGCCTTCCATCCAGGGGGAATAGAAATATTCTCAGTCATTTCATGCCACTGAAACCAGCGACCAACACCAGCCTGATGGGCCATATTGGCCCGTGACAGACTTTGTTGCTTAACAGCACTGCAAAATCTTGCTTCAGTCAATCGTGTCGACAAATTACTCACTTTTTAATGGCCACCATTTCGCCGTTGTCGGTCTTTCCGAGAATGACACTTCCGTACGTCCCGTCGCCGACCTGCTTGAGCATCTGATAGCGATTCATGGTGACCACAGCCATGCAACGTCTCTTGCAAAAAAAGTCTCTCTCGCTTCAAAGATCTGGAATCCTCCACTTGTCGTCAGTTAGTTTATGGGTCACCGGCGTCTGAATATCAAATGCCCACGGTTCATCTTGAAATGACTGACGGTCGGGCGTTGAGTTCAGAGATGGGAGACTTGTGTTTGAAAGGTCAAAGGTCACTCTGGGGGTCACTAAAGGTCACATGGTCAGGCACGGTGTGATGACTTGACGCGTACGATGTTGTTATTGATCTCGGGTGTTTTGTTTAACACACTGTGGAATAAAGAAAGCAAATTATGAAATCTTGCTAATTATTTAAAGAACTTTAAACATTACTCATTTTTTTTTAACTTTATATCATAGATGTAGTAAACAACAGAGAAAAATGACAAGGTTTTCCTAGTCCAGCTAAAACTGCAAGTGTCATTGCTCAGTCAACGTATCAGTCAGTCATTCAGTCAGTCATAGGGACTCAGTCCGGCAAAAATATTTCAACAGCTTTTCCAAATTGTTCACAAATCAATAACCATCCATGTTGATAGCCACCAGAGGCAATTCCTGCAGTATCAGACAAGATGAGGCAAGACAAGACACACTGATGTACCGGTTCTTATTGTAACTAAAATTACATGTACTAATATTCAGGGCAATTCAAAGGAAATTGCTGCAGAGTTCACTGTCAATATTTTAAAGCAAACATGACAAACATGAACAAGTAACTTAGAGTGAATTACAAAAAAATGAACATAAAAAACCTGAAACGCTCAGAGAATGAGCGTAATCAGCGTACAATACATGTACTATAATTATACTTGTATCGATAGTCTCATCTGTGAGGATAACGTTGCAAATACATACTTTATATGTACATAATCTGGTGGCAGGTGTTGTGGCCAGATAAACTCATGACATTATCTTGATTACAATGGAAACTCTCAACAGAGTAATTACTCTCTTTTCACATGTTAATGTAATGTCTACTGTCTACACATTGTACGTCAATCGGGTTTTAAATGGAATATTCAACATTTGCTTTTGCTGTAATTTTCAGAAATGGATGGATTTGTTACAAGTGTTTTCAAGACTTTTGGGGAGGAATGAGGCATAAATTTACATTTTGTACCAGAGATTTTCTCCAAAATTTGAACGGCTCATTTTGTTGAATTTGGTCAAGTCTTTGGCCGGTGCGAGCTTTCAATATTATTAAACCGGTGCGGCACTGAACGTGCGCAGTGACTTTTTGGGGGACTTAGAATTTTTTACTGCACATGACAAATTTTAGTCTGGACTGTCGTTGTGACTTCATATTAACAAGATGAGAAATCAGACCATTTTACAATTTCAGATTTTATTTTGAAATTAAAGAAAAAATCCTCCAGAGCCATGAATCAGAAAAAAAGTAAAAATCTGCAATAAAATGCAGTCAATTTAAAATAATAAAAGAAGAATATTTTAAATTTTCTGGAATAAAAGAAAAATTGAAAATTTTGAGAGCCGGGCTTGATCTGACAGACGCGCTATCCACGCGACCACATGTGCTGCACAAACGATGGTGGTAATTTCATACCTTTTATACTGTAGGCCTACTATATGCGTCAAAGAGGGCACTGTGCAATCTAGCCGGCTTAATATTGTTCATTGTTGTTTACTGAAAAAAAGCCGGCACCACAATAACTTACAAGATCCATTTTCTTAAGTAATTTTTAGATAGTGGATATTTTGCCGGAGGTAATGACGGCAAACTAACGTTTACTAAAGGTTTGCCGGCGGCAATCCCTATCAACAGAGGGCGCTGTACTCTTTAAGATAGGGCTGCATTATAAGATGTATTAAATTCCCACCAAAAGTTGTGAAGCACGTTTGGTGCAGTGGTTAAGCAAAAGCTCTAGTGAGCGGGACGACTCAAGTTCGATCCCAATCCCCGCCACATTTTTAAGTTTTTTTTCCCCATCCCCAAATAAATAAGAATATTCTTCTTTTATTATTTTAACATGTCTCAAACATTTTATTGCAGAGTATTACATTTTCTTTTTCAGATTTGTGGCTCTGGAGGATTTTTTTTAAAAGGGAAATAAAGTCCGAAATTATAAAATGGTCTGAATCCCATCTTGTGAATACGAGGTTACAACGATAATATTGGCATGGAGCCAGACTAAAATTTGTCACCAGAAAATGTTTAAGTAAAAAAAAACAGTAACTGCGCATGTTCAGTGCATATCCGGCAAACTAACGTTTACTAAAGGTTTGCCGTCTCCGGCAAAATATCCACTGCCTAATTTTTACATGAGTTGCACAATGTCGGTCAGTTCAAAACTCAAAACGGACGACTACAGTACAGGCCCTACCTACTTATATGTAGGTTAATTACTTGTTTATTTGATTATTTTTACAACTTGTAGTTGTTGTTTTTTACAATGTGTAGGCCTCTGCCCCCCACTTGTTGGCAAGTGCAAGTGGTAACTGCATAAGAAAATGCATGAGGGAGCTGTTCATTTGGTGACCCTTTTTTTTTAATAGGAATTTGTGATTAAAATTTTGATTTTTTTTTTGTTGGCACATATTCATACTGTTCTATTTAAATTCAAATATCATAACATTTCTACCAATATTTCTGCACTTCTTGAATCTTGTTGTAACTTGTAATGAATGTCGGACACTTCGCCCCATTTCCACGTCGCCCCATGTCACTTCGCCCCTAACCACTTCGCCCCATTACCACTTCGCCCCATCCCCACATCGCCCCATCCCCACTTCGCCCCATTCCCACTTCGCCCCATTCCCACTTCGCCCCATCCCCACTTCGCCCCATCCCCACTTCGCCCCAGCCGTAACATGTTAAAAGTAAAAAAAAAAAATTCATCTATTTTATTGGCTTAAAAACAATTCCAACAGATTCACTAATTGCCAACCAACGGAAAGAATTTTTTTTGGGGGGGGCCTAAAAGATCCAACTTTGTTTCCAACCCGGCTATACCAACCCGTCTCCCACTTATCTGAGAACGACAATACCTTTGACATCCTAATTTCACTCTTGGAGGAACCAATCTACATGGGGCGAAGTGGGGATGCATGATGGGGCGAAGTGCGGATGGGGCGAAGTGGGGATGGGGCGGCGTGGTTAGGGGCGAAGTGACATGGGGCGACGTGGAAATGGGGCGAAGCGTCCGACACCCCTTGTAATTGTATGCAAAATAATCACACTTTACTCTGCATTAAACGTATACATTTTGACAAAATCCTAACTTGCATTAAGTGTTTCTTTCAGTTTTTTCTACAAAACCACATCCAAAACAAAAGTAGAAAATATATTTTTTAAAAATAAGCCTCATGGCCTCGGGGGCATACCGGCAGTGGGATTTAATGGTGTAAAAAAACCACACACATTTGCATTCTGTTGGACAGTTGGTACAAAGAAATGCAACACAATACAAATATGTGAATTAGGAACACAGACAGTCCTTCTTGTGTCGCATAAGATAATTTTTTTATGGAAATATTACTTGATAAAAAATTATGGAAGAACATGAGACACTTCGCGGTGCGCGATACATGCATGTGTTTATTCGTGTTTACACGGTTCATCCTCACACAATCACTGACAATCACATTCACAATTTGGCCCGTTCGTTGTGTGACGAATAACACAAATATTTTACACAAACCCTAAGCATATACATCACAAAGAAGTAAAATCCAAGTACAAAATGATTTAGTGACTAAAACTTACCTTTAAAAATGCTAAAACTGTGACGATTACTGCTTGAAAACGGGGGATTGTCACGCTGTTTATGTCCCTAGTGATGACCAAACGTTCCTCAGCGAAAACTATGGCTGCAGCTCATTTACATATGAGCGTCAAAAATACCGCCCTCATTTGGGCATTACGGGTCAATACATAATAGTTAAATTTCTCTGAATCATGTCGCTGATTTCTGAAGATTTTGATTATGACGTCAATTGCCTTGTTTTGTCCTCTCTCCCAATGAATAATTGTGTCAATTAATTGGTCGCACACAATAAAATTAAATTCCAAAAATCCGAAATTAAAATAATCCATGGTCGAACAAAAATAAACAAGATGCATAATACAAGTGCTGTTATGTTGTTGTTTAACATTTCTAATAACCTAATAATAAATAAAGCAAATATATATATATTGAATTAACCGATATCATTGTTAAATAATAACATTGCTATTACATGTATTTATGTAATGTTACAAAAAAATTGAAAACAACAAAAAAGTGAAAGGGTACTGCCGTTAAGGTTTTGTTAATATTCTCAGATAAGTAATTATGTAGCAATCGAAATCATATTAAAAAAAAAATTGCAACTTCCAAGGGAAAACTTATAAACGCGAAACAGTCAAAAATAAGAAAAATGGAACTTATGCATAAATAAAATAGTTTTTCAAAGTGTGCATTGCAAACAGAATGTGAAAGTAGGATATATAAATGTACTTCAGGGGGGAAGGAAAATTCACAATTTAATATATATCTTTGGTAATAGAAAATAAAATCAATATACGAAATATATCTACTATTATAAAGTATCACTTTTCCTCGTTTATATTAAAAAGGGTCTGTAAACATGGGAAAGAAAAGCAGAGTTTTAACCAATTGAGACAATTGTTCTTTTAAATTGTAATGAAAAAGAATTTTGGATACAAAACAGTCGAGCAAAAGAATGAGTTGAGTGTCGAGTTAACACGGCAAGAAATCCCCCCAGCGCACGCACCGGGGATCTTATTGAGTATGTGCTTCAGGCTCACGTACAATAACCCCACCGTGCAGTGGCTCAGCTCGAACTTTCATGGCAAAAAAAATGTATTTAAAGAATAGAGAAGGTATGATGCAATTTTTTTTTACCGTAATGCGTAGCGCCCTCTTGGGGTTTCTCTGACAAGACGCCCTCACGCACCGCGCGCGATACGACTGTGATTATTTACTTTTATCGCATGTATGCACAATGAAAAATGTGCATGCTGTAAACAGAAATTCACCAGTTTCTTTTTTTCCCAGTTGACCATTTTTCAAATTTTAATTCAATATAGTAATGAATGAATCCCCTCCCTCCCCCCTTCCCCGGAAAAAAAAGAAATTATTAAATACGACAAAAGTCTTCGATAGACATACATGTATACTCAAGGATTATCATTGAGTTTCTCTTTGAGAATTAAGTGCAATTATTTTTTATTTGGTGCTCACATTTATAATGAATAATTCATTAACTATAATATAATATTATGAAAAAGTAAGTTTTTTTTCATAAAACTACCCTTAGAAATCATAGAATTTTTTTTGCGATTTAACCAATGGGCGCAAATGCTATCCGAAAACTTTCTCATAGTATAATGTACACATTCCGATATCTTTTTCATTGCGGTCCACCCTAGCCCTACGTGAATTCAAAACGGAGCTTGAGCTGAGCAAGTGACGGGAGTTGAACAGTTTACAAAACAGATAAGTTTTACAGATTTCCTACATTATTACGCTTTTCAACAAAAAAAATAGGATTTATGAATGGGCACGCAAAATATATCCAATCAGAGCGTAAATTCATCAGCCTGTCACAGCGTCCTGCTAGTGCTAGGGGTAAGAGCGAAGTGATAGAAATATATCAATAATCACCGTTGTTTGGCGCGCGAGGGCGTCTTGTGAGAGACACCACAAAAGAGCGCGACGCATTGCGGTAAAACTCACACTGATTGCATCATACCATGGAGCTATCATACTCTCTCCATTCTTTAAATACATATTTTTTGCCTTGGTATGTTCGAGCTGAGCCATTGCACGGTGGGATTATTGTACGTGAGCCTAAAGCACCCAATAAAGGAACCCCGGCGCGTGCGCTGGGGGGATTACTTGCCGTGTTAACTCGATACTCAACTCACTCTTTTTTTCAACTGATTTTTTATCCAAAAGTCGTTTTTATCACAATTTAAAAGAACCATTGTCTCAATTAATTGACAATCTTTCTTTTCTTTCCCATGTTTACGGACAGTTTTTGATATAAATGAGGGAAAGTGATAATAAATATTTCGTATTTCAATTGATTGTCATTTTCTATTTATAAAATTGTGGACTTTCCCTTTTTCCCCCTAAAGTATTTACTTTTACATATTGTTTGTAATGAACACTTGTAAAAGAATTTTATTTATGCATCAGCTCCAGTTTTTTCTCATTGTTGTCTGTATCGCGTAAATATTTTTCCCTTTGAAAAAGTGCCATATTTATTTTTACCTGAGGTCGATGCTACATAACTGTTCCAAAAATCTGTTACAAAAATACCTTCATGACGCATACCCATTCACATTTTTGTTGTTTATATATATTTTTACGCATCTTATTATATCACACGAGTAAGGCAATCGGAATCCTTAAATATATTCACACACAAAAACTGAAAAAGAAGTCAAGCATTGTATTACTCAATTCTTTGTTATGGTCTGATCTCCTTTTGTTTTTCAATGTATTGTGTCGTTAATACGGGCGATTCCCAATAGTGCGCCTCCAAGAGTTTGCAACGCGTTGGCCAATCACAATGCGCAAAATCTGTCGACCCAACGCCCGTTTGGAAAAGGTCGACTGATTTCGCGCATTGTGATTGGCCAACGCGCTGCAAACTCTTGGAGGCGCACTATTTGGAATCGCCCGTATTGTACTCTTGTAATAAGCCACTTGTCCTTGTCCTTTTATGTTCAACAAAGTTATGTTATAATGAAACTGTAATACTGGTGATATAGGAAGTGGGATGGGGGGAATAAAAGCCCTTGGCTTCTCCTGACCCCTAGCCCTATGCCGACGCTTCTGTTTCTGTGTGTCCATCTTAATATAAATTCATCCAAATTTAATTTATGATTTTTTCCTTGCACATTAATTGGACTACTTATAATGTATACATTCAATGTTAATGTCACGTCAGCATGAATAAGAGTGAACCACATGGAGTTAAACTTTGGACGGCATTTGGACAGCTGCAGCTGAACGATGATCATTCAGGCTGGCGTGCACTTCGTTCGATGACCCGCAGATAGTAATAATTATTGGGCAACTAGTTGGCGATATTCCGTATTTATTTGTCAATTTTCCGACTCTGTGCTAGGTGAGCCGTGGCCTGGTGGTGCTAGGTGAAACTCGAGCGAGCGAAAGACTGCCGAGCATAGGGCGCCCTCTCGCATTGCCCCACCTCGTCGAATGATGGCGCTATACAACCAAAACGAATGATTTCAGCGCGTTGCGTCATGTTGGAATATTGCACCATCTCTGGATAAAGTTTTTAAAAAATAATAGATTTTTTTTTTATTTTTTTTTTTCGAGGTGAGCCGTAGCTCAGTGGATCGGAATAAGAGACTAAAGCATATTCTCCCTCCGCCCCAAGTCACACGGTTGGGGATCGAGACCGTTGGGCCAACTCGACACTCAACTTTTTGAAATTTCAATTCTATTTTTTTTTTGCGCCCGATTATTAATCTTATTTTTTCCCTCATGAATGCATGAACTTCAAACTATAATCACGTCTTCATTTTTTATCGGAATTTATGAACGGCAATAAAAGAAAGTTGTGTGCAATGATCACAAAAATAAAACGAATTAAGGCTTTTGTTTTCACAAACGCAGGCTATAATAGCCGGCATTTTGTCAACTTTTGACGAGAAACAACGATGATTTAAGTCCACTATTTTTGTAAAGCCGCATATCTTATGCGTTTTCTGTAAGGTCAAACATAGTCGCCCCGAAAGTTAATTTTTTTTTAGTTATGTATTACTATTATTTATTTCTTTAGTATTTTAATATGTTTTCATATTTTTTGGGGGGGGGGGGTCGCTATAAATGAATTGTGAAGAATGTGACTTCCGGTCCAGCTGATAAAGAGTGCATTGTTATAGAAAAACAATGGCCTCAGGTAACTGTGTGTTTACCTTTAATTTAAAACTGGGCTTTAGAGATAAACCTTATACAAATCTAGTGTAATCGGAAGCGTTCGTTTCTAAGCAACTTGTAGTAAATGGAGGATGCAGGCCAAGTAAATACTGCTATAATTTAGTGGTATTTCAGAAACACGTCAGACCAGTGAGAGAGACTTGAAGGAAAAGACAGCGAGAGGGATGTTGTCTCCAAAACATAAACTTACTTGTAGTCTGGCAATGTTAATTAATGTTTTGCGGGGGGGGGGGGAGAAAGTCAGTAAACGCCTACAATGAAGATGTCAATGTAAGCCTTGCATGACTTTTTGATCCTGATGACTGGTGTGTTTCAAACTCTGCTAGCCGTCTGTCCTCCCGGCTGGTTGGCCTGGCAAGACGCCTGTTACATCTTGCTGCCTGACAAGATGAATTGGTGGCAAGCTAAGGAGGTTTGCGATCGGCCCGGGAGCAGCCTGGTCATTCCCAACTCGCAGGAAGAACTGGACTTCGTCGAGCCGGAAATGCAGGCGAAGACGCCGGAATGGACCGATCCAGTAAGCACCGCCCCATGGTGTTCTGACCAATCACAGCCGTGGTTTATGTCCGACGTGCGTGCACTTAAGTCCGACATGCGTGCACGCGCGTATGATGCGCGCGGAAGGAACATGCAGCGTGGCATTGGAGAGGAGCACGTGTTAATTTGCCCACGTGCGCACTGGGCGGAGCTTACTGGATCGGTCCATTTGGCGCCAATTCCATTTAATAGTGGCATTCAACTGGGGATTGGATGCTATTGTGTCGATAACCAAGGGAGGCTTGCGGTGCCTCGTGTCGATGGGATCCCATCTTCAAAAACTGGATGAATGGTGAACCGAATAACATTGAACACATTTGTTTCCGAGTGGGTAAGAGTGTTTGAACGGTCAGTGGGGCGACAAATCATGCAGTGAGTTGAAATACGCCGCTAATACGCCACTTGTGAGATGTGCGTGTCTCGTGCCTCATGCCGACCGATGGTGACGGCCATTGCCCGCCACACTGATGCCACACTGATGCTACCCTTGTATATGTACGTATGTTAGTGCTAAAAGTTAATTAAGAAACTGCTGAAATCGATTTTATCCACAAAAGATTTAGGTCAGAAATCATTGGCCAGTGAAGATACGACTTCTGTGAGATTATTGCTTGCTGACCGTACTGTCTCAACAATTGTTTTTAATTACATAAGAAACGCGCTGTCATCGCACAATTTCATACTATGGTGCCGAAATAAAAGACCACCTAGAAATCGGAACAATCGGTTTTGTTCCTTAAAATTTACCTTGTAGGTCTCTTAGCAACGAATGGTCAACAAAAAGATTCTGTGTGCGAGGAGTTTGGTTGGCTGTTATACAGAACCTCATCATGACCTAGATAAACCGGTCTACAGACGATCCACTAACAGAGACTTAACACACTACACTTCGGCATTGTAAGTTGGGAATTGGAGGAGGAAGACAACACGGTACATCAGTCATCATGGCATCTGTACTGAGCGTTGTCAACTTTCTGATCTTGACTGCTGGTGTGTTTCAAACTCTGCTAGCCGCCTGTCCTCCCGGCTGGTTGGCCTGGCAAGACGCCTGCTACATCTTGCTGCCTGACAAGATGGATTGGTGGCAAGCTAAGGAGGTTTGCGATCGGCCCGGGAGCAGCCTGGTCGTTCCTGACTCGCAGGAAGAACAGGACTTCATCTGGCGGGAAATGAAGGCGAGGATGCAGGAATTTGGCGCTCAGTCAGAATATGACTTGGAACTGTGGATTGGATGCAAGGATGTCGACAACAGCGGGACGCTTTCGTGCAGCGGTGTCGATGGGGATCCCATCTACAAAAACTGGGAGGATCGTGAACCGAATACTATTCAACACATTTGTGTCCGGATGGTTGACAAATTCAACGCCAACGGTCAGTGGGCAGACTATGATTGCAGTTATTCGAAATTCGCCGCTTGTGAGATGCGCGTGTCTCGTGTCTCGTTCTGCATGCCGACCGATGGTGACGGCCATTGCCCGCCACACTGTCTGCTCAACCACGGGATCAAGAACCTGACGACCGGAGTTACCGGATGTGCCTGGGCATGCTGGGAAGAGCCTCGATGCCACTCCTTCAATCTCTGGCAGAAGAAGGAAGAAAACGCGGGAATCTGTCAGCTTAACAACGCAACTCGCCTGCAGGCCGCTGCCGAAGATTACAAGTACGTGGAGGACTGCTACTTCTACGAAATGTAACAGTTAGAAACAAACACTGCACCACGTATTTGAGATTTGTCATATTTTTGGTGTTTACCTTTCTTTGTGGATGCACAACCAACTGGAGTTCTGCGGACAATATCGTTTCGAGTTTAAGAACTGGAAGAACAACTTGCTAATTCATTTAATTTGCTGGTTAATCCTTCGTCCTAGTTGTGGACCTTTTGACCACCATGGCCACCATAATAGTTTCCATGTTCTGCACCTAATAAAAAAAAATATCGCACAACATTCTCAATGAGAATCACAAGTGTACACGGCCATATTATAACTGATCCTCAATCGATCTTAGGCCCAAAAAAAGTCTCTGGTTTCTGGTATGGAGCTTGCCCAAAAAGTGGTGCGGCGACGCGGCTTTTTTTTTTTTTTACCTGTTTTTTTTTCTTCAAATGTCGGCTGATGACTGCAAATGGTGCCCGACTAAACTTAGTGCAAATATATGGGAGTCCAGAGAGGCCACATAAAGCTTATTCTCGACCATAACCCAATCTAAAAACACGTTAAAATTGTGCAGCAGCAGGATTCCAGTCATACCAGTGAGTTTGGCGGTTTTGAGACATCATCTTTCATTGAAAAAAAAAACTTTTTCATTTTGCCGACGCGCATGGCTACGGCGACGCGCGCGCATACCAGAAACCGGAGACTTTTTTTTTTGACCTTATCATCTAAGGAGACTGATCCACCTGTGTTTGTCAAGACAGCTAAAGCGAGTGAAATGAAAACTGTGTAACGCCACCAAACGTATTTTTGTAAAAATGGTAAATGTTGAGATGGATCCCCAATGATCCCATGCATAATTCTACTGCACGGGGTCCAAATTTCCCCAAACACGGAGGGTCTTATTTTCTAGACGGAGTACTCGATTGATTTTTGACAAGAAAAATAGGGCTATTTTTTGAATTCCCCAAAGTTCTTAGCGAAGAGGAGGGCGCGTAAGAGGGGAGGGGCGGAGCACAGCGGCGAATTAGGGGGGAGGGCTGCCCTACTCCAATCTGTACGCTATAATATATAATTAGGCCTATATGTTTCTAAAGTTACCACATTTTAATCGGCTTCGCATCAGATAACAAAAGAACGACTTATGACAAATTTAAACTTCCAGATTAAATTAAAGTTCACCCATAGGACAACTAGTGGAACAAAGAATCACCACCCACAAATTATGAAATATCGTTACTTTTATGATGCAATTTTTGCGCCGGTGAAATGTAAGCAATATTGAGCATCGGAGTGTTGATGAAATTATGCCGGTTCAGGGCAAAACCCAACATTGATGTTGGATGCTAATTTAGATGCAACGGTTGTAAATGTGTATATTTTTAGTGCTACAAGTTAATTAGGAAACTGCTGATATTGATTTTATTCACACACAAAATTAGGTTAGAAATTAATGGCCAATAAAGATATACAACTTCTGTGAGATAATTGCTTGAAGACCGTACTGCCTCACAATGTGCTGTCAACTGATTAAGAAACACGCTATTACCGCATGTTGCAATTTCATGCTACGGTGCCGAAATATAACACCGCGTAGAAATTGAAACAATCGGCTTTGTTCGTTTTTTAAATTTACCTTGTTGGTCTCTTAGCAACGAATGGTCAACAAAAAGATTCTGTGGGTAAAGTGTTTGGTTGGCTTTAATACAGAAACTCGTCATGAACTAGTATATAGTGCAAGCTGGTCTGGAGATGATCTAGCAGTGTTAGTTGAGAATTGGAGGAGGAAGGTACGGTATATCAGTCATCATGGCATCTGTACTCAGCGTTGTCAACTTTCTAATCCTGATGACTGTTGGTGTATTTCAAGCACTGCTAGCCGTCTGTCCTCCCGGCTGGTTGGCCTGGCAAGACGCCTGTTACATCTTGCTGCCTGACAAGATGGATTGGTGGCAAGCTAAGGAGGTTTGTGATCGGCCCGGGAGCAGCCTGGTCGTTCCTGACTCGCAGGAAGAACAGGACTTCATCTGGCGGGAAATGAAGGCGAGGATGCAGGAATTTGGCGCTCAGTCAGAAGATGACTTGCAACTGTGGATTGGATGCAAGGATGTCGACAACAGCGGGACGCTTTCGTGCAGCGGTGTCGATGGGGATCCCATCTACAAAAACTGGGTGGATCATGAACCGAGTACTATTCAACACATTTGTGTCCGGATGGTTGAGAAATTCAACGGTCAGTGGGCAGACACTAATTGCAATAAGTTGAAATATGTAGCTTGTGAGATGCGCGCCTCTCGTGTCTCGTTCTGCATGCCGACCGATGGTGACGGCCATTGCCCGCCACACTGTCTGCTCAACCACGGGATCAAGAACCTGACGACCGGAGTTACCGGATGTGCCTGGGCATGCTGGGAAGAGCCTCGATGCCACTCCTTCAATCTCTGGCAGAAGAAGGAAGAAAACGCGGGAATCTGTCAGCTCAACAGCGCAACTCGCCTGCAGGCCGCTGCCGAAGATTACAAGTACGTGGAGGACTGCTACTTCTACGAAATGTAACATTTAGAAACAAAAAGTGCACCACGTATTAAGATTTGTCATATTTTCTTGTAAATTTTCTTGGTGTTTACCTTTCATCGCAGATGTAAATGAATTAACTCTGAACTTTGAACACCAACATTGCTAGGTGCATAGCTAGCTGGAGTTTTGCCGACAATATCGTTTCGAGTTTAAAAACTGGAGGAACAATACTTATCTTTAAATGTCTGGTTAATCCTTCCTTCTAGTGGTGAACCTTTTGACCATCAAAAAGATCCTTGATTTCTGCCTCCGTTCTGATTAACATGCCACATGGACATCGCTTTGAGACCGAAACGTTTTAAAACTTTCGCTCTTTCATTCACTTGGAATCGGGATCGATGCATGAACAATTTGATTGTGATCAACAAGAAACTTCAACGAATTCTGCACCACGCACTCGAGAAACTGATTTGAACTTCATCTTATTTCCTTGTAAATCTTTTGTTGTTTAATTACCTTTCATCACAGATGTTTAATTAACACTGAACTTTGAACACTATTACATCGGTAGCTGCACAAGTAGCTGGAGTTCTGCGGACAATATCGTTTCGAGTTTCAGAACTGGAAGAACAACACTATTATTTAAGTATATATATAATGGCGGCATCTATTCTTCTTATACAACGGACCTCTACTAGCACCAAACTTTTTTTAATGTTTCGAGACGGAAATAGTTTTAAATGGTGTTAATATTATTAAAAATGAGATTCCTCTTACAAAAAAATATTTATTGAGTAGATTAGTTTCCAGATTCAGCACCTAATAAAAATATCGCACAAAATGCTAAAAAAGAGAAGCTAGCGTCAGTGTGAACCTTCCTATTATAGTGGATTCCCAATCACTCATATTATCTTAGGAAATCAAGCTGCACCACCAGTCTTTGTGACGAACCGGCGCTATAGCGCCACCAAGAACTTGAGAATGGTGAATGTCTACGGCCATTGCGTCCCCGCTTTCCATACATTAATTCTAACTACTGGATTTGTGTGGTGTTTTTTTAGAAGATTCTTCTCATATCGTCTGACAGAATTTGAAGCTCACTCGCTAAATGTACAATCAGAAGGCTTGCTCCTATGCGAAAATAGTCCAGATCATGTCTAAAAATTCGTAAAATAATTTAATACATCTAAAATTCTACGCCGTGCACACCATCGACGGATGCCTTTGCACCGTTTGGTATAATTGCCCCAAATGGCCTCAAATTGGGGGGGGGGGGCGTGTCCCTACGATCATCTCTCGCCCATTACGCCGCTGACTCAATGTAAGCGATAACTACATTCAATATTATAACATATTGATTACTGCATGGTCACCGATGGTTAGAAGCATAATTATAATAATACCTAGGCCTATTAAATCCTTCAATAATAATTGAGCATGTTTTCAACCATTTTAATGACGTACACGTAAACCGTTGCTAAGCAGTACTCTGTAAAGAAGGCTACGGCGAAACATTTCATCCGCACATATATAGGTTACATCGAACGTGTGCATCACATATACATCAGTATTGAAATAGACAGTTTGTCAAGATGGCTGATTTCACTATTGTCAAGCTTCTCGCACTGTTGGCGATTGCGGGATTTCAAGTTCTGCTAGCCGTCTGTCCTCCCGGCTGGTTGGCCTGGCAAGACGCCTGTTACATCTTGCTGCCTGACAAGATGGATTGGTGGCAAGCTAAGGAGGTTTGTGATCGGCCCGGGAGCAGCCTGGTCGTTCCTGACTCGCAGGAAGAACATGACTTCATCTGGCGGGAAATGAAGGCGAGGATGCAGGAATTTGGCGCTCAGTCACAAGATGACTTGGAACTGTGGATTGGATGCGAGGATGTCGACAACAACGGGACGCTTTCGTGCAGCGGTGTCGATGGGGATCCAATCTACAAAAACTGGTGGGATCTTGAACCGAATATTATTCAACACATTTGTGTCCGAATGGCTGAGAAATTCAACGGTCAGTGGGCAGACTATGATTGCAGTTATTCGAAATTCGCCGCTTGTGAGATGCGCGTGTCTCGTGTCTCGTTCTGCATGCCGACCGATGGTGACGGCCATTGCCCGCCACACTGTCTGCTCAACCACGGGATCAAGAACCTGACGACCGGAGTTACCGGATGTGCCTGGGCATGCTGGGAAGAGCCTCGATGCCACTCCTTCAATCTCTGGCAGAAGAAGGACGAAAACGCGGGAATCTGTCAGCTCAACAGCGCAACTCGCCTGCAGGCCGCTGCCGAAGATTACAAGTACGTGGAGGACTGCTACTTCTACGAAATGTAACAGTTAGAAACAAAAAGTGCACCACGTATTAAGACTTGTCATATTTTCTTGTAAATTCACTTGGTGTTTACCTTTAATCGCAGATGTAAATAAATTAACTCTGAACTTTGAACACTAACATTGCTAAGTGCATAGCTAGCTGGAGTTCTGCGGACAATATCGTTTCGAGTTTAAAAACTGGAGGAACAATAATTATCTTTAAATGTCTGGTTAATCCTTCCTTCTAGTGGTGAACCTTTTGACCATCAAAAAGATCCTTGATTTCTGCCTCCGTTCTGATTAACATGTCACATGGACCTCGCCTTGAGACCGAAACGTTTTAAAACTTTCGCTCTTTCATTCACTTGGAATCGGGATCGATGCATGAACAATTTGAATGTGATCAACAAGAAACTTCAACGAATTCTGCACCACGCACTCGAGAAACTGATTTGAACTTCATCTTATTTCCTTGTAAATGTTTTATTGTTTAATTAACTTCCATCACAGATGTTTAATTAACACTGAACTTTGAACACTATTACATCGGTAGCTGCACAAGTAGCTGGAGTTCTGCGGACAATATCGTTTCGAGTTTCAGAACTGGAAGAACAACACTATTATTTAAGTATATATATAATGGCGGCATCTATTCTTCTTATACAACGGACCTCTACTAGCACCAAACGTTTTTTTAATGTTTCGAGACGGAAATAGTTTTAAATGGTGTAAATATTATTAAAAATGAGATTCCTCTAACAAAAAATGAAATTAGTTTCCAGATTCAGCACCTAATAAAAATATCGCACAAAATTCAAAAATCAGAAGCTAGCGTCAGTGTAAACCTTCCTATATCCGAAGTCGACTTGACGACTTGTCCAGATGCATTATCTCTCCAAGTCGACTTCCATAAGTCGACATGATGACTTGTCCAGATGTATTATTTCGTCAAGTCGACTTTCCGAAGTCGAGATGACGACTTGTCCAGATGTATTATCTCGCCAAGTTGACTTCTCGAAGTCGAGATGACGACTTGTCCAGATGAAATATCTCGCTAAGTCGACTTCCTGAGGTCGAGATGACCACTTGTCGAGATAAATTATTTCTCCAAGTCGACTTACCATGTGGAGATGATGACATGCAAAAATCTCGTTCTGTATGGATATCCCGTTGTTGAAGCACTGTCGTGGATTCTTTCTTGTTCGTCGGTGCATTTGAGGTTTTCCCCACCCGTTCTTATATGAACAATAAACTGGCAGTGGAACAAGAGATAAACTGTAGGGTATTGATTTGATCTGGGCCGAAGTTGATTTGTGGGGCTTTTTATTTTCATCTTGTTTTAAATTACTTCCCTAAGCTTCGTAGGAAATCACACCTCTGCCTTGTTTTCCCCTATTTATCCCGTTGAAAAGTAATTCACTTCACGTTAAACATTAACAATCATAAATTCACAAAAATGTCTTTATTGACAGGTTGCATAAAACGTGTTCCTTTCTTAAATGACACTAACAAATTCAAGATTTGCTTTTAATCATATTGAGATCATATTTAAGATAAAACGACTCTCATGGCTTAAATTGGAATATCGGAAATTTAGCGAAACTCTTGTCTGATATATTACGAGAAATGATTTGATACAGATATCACTATAAAAACTCTGATTGTCAACACTAAATTAATGTTTTATAAAGGACATAAGCTTATGATTAGCCTTAGCACACTAAAATCACACTGTGATCATCACATTATGATAAAGTTTTGTTCCTAGCAATATAGAATTTGTTCACTTTTGAATGAGACATCGGCCTCAATTTCACTGTGACGTTATTCTGATGTCATCAAGTATGAAATTACAAGCAATTTTAGATCACAAATCGACCTAAATCGTTAAGGCTGAGAAAATCCCTCGGGAAGAATGAAATTTTGTCAAACATGTAATTCAAATTCCCAAGAACCTAAAATATTTCCCTATTAATAAGTTACTGATACTTTCCTCCTTGACGAAAGACACCAGGTGGAAGACGTTAAAAGAGAGTACTTTTTTTGTTCATAGGTCTTAACAGTCAGTGGCGTGAGGTTTAATTCCGGTGGGTGGGTTGGGGGGGGGGGGCACATGGGTGCACACAATTGTTAATGGGGCACTGAAGGCAAATGACAACGTTTTGTTCATTTCAATATTTTAAACGGGGAGCGCCAGGGGCGGGGGGAGGGGGGTTATGGCACCAGCATTCGTTGGGGGGGGGGGGGCCCAACCAAGCTACGCCACTGATAGTACCGGTATGTTTTACCTTTTTTTCAAGAAATGAAAAAGAACTATAACTGTAAATATATGTCAGCATGTTTTTAAATATCCTTCCTTTATCACCATGCAAACGCCGGTCATATTTTACAGCATAACCGGCTAATTCGACAATATTATACTTTTATCACATCTGCCTGTGAGTTGCCCAAAAGGAAAGTTTTCCCTTTGGGCCAAAAAAATAAAGTCTACGGTTTCTGGAATGTGCGCGCGTCGCCGTAGCCATGCGCGTCGGCAAAATGATTTTTTTTTCAATGAAAGATGATGTCTCAAAACCGCCAAACTCACTGGTTTGACTGGAATCCTGCTGCTGCACAATTTTAACGTGTTTTTAAATGGGGTTATGATCGAGAATAAGCTAAATGTGGCCTCTCTGGTCTCCCAAAATATTTGCACTAAGTTTAGTCGGGCACCATTGCAGTCATCAGCCGACTTTTGAAGCAAAAAAAAAAGGTAAAAAAAGCCTCGTCGCCGCACCACTTTTTGGGAATGCTCCATACCAGAACCGGAGCCTTTTTTTTGGCCATGGAATGTTGTTGTCAGTCTCTCTTTTTGGAAAAGCCGAATATATTGGCTAATACTAATAGGGCATCATGCAAACCGCCATGCGAGTGGACGGTTTCAGAGTACAGGTTACTGATGAGGCTACGTACCGTGTATACAACCATGCATGCAGTGCTCGGCCGATACCGATTCACAAGGCTTTTTACCGGCTTTTCCTTGAAGGGGAGTCAAAAATGAAAATGACTGAATTTGAAAATATTTAAAAAATATTCGGCTTGCTCAATTTCATTATTAAAAAAATGATAAAGTACATCTTATTGACTTCTAACTGTGAAAATTATACGTCATTTGCATACTTAATTCCCGCGTTATGTCTAAAACAAGATACGTTTGCGGTAGCACCATGTGAATAAATCACTTTTGTGAGTATGTGTGGTTCTGAAAAGAACCGAGGGACTCAACGTTTCGAACAGTATGCTCTGCCCGTCGTCAGGAGAATGTTATTCACATGGTGCTACCGCAAACTTTTCTTGTCTTAGTATCTTTCCACCATGCAAACCTTCAAATCTCACGTTATGTCTATTTGAATAAAAAGATCACAAAAGCTCGGCTGTCCACCTCTGATAATTCTACGAACTGGTTAATACACATTGAGTATTATGAAACATGGACGTTTTCCCACCTCGATGAACGAGAACTTGCAAAGGATTGTTATATCGCTAACAGCATTTCAGAAGAAAAAGAGTTGACTTGTTCCTCATATGCAAACCATTACAACTGACAGTAAAAACAATGGTCTTGATTTCAATCATTAAAAATGAGATATTAATGAATGCTTGTGTGTATTATCACTACGCTCAATGGCACTCCAAGGATTGCTATAAAAATGGTTTCTTTAAGTAAAACACATTCATAACTTCTGTTGGCATAGAGCAATATCAGTAACTGCTTTTTTTCAGATGAGTGGAAGAACCTGCTCTTATTAGAGATACTTCATTGTATCAAATTTGTGTATCAAATTTGATTGCATTTTGAATCACCTTGTAGACGATAATAATTGCCGTATATACACAACAACAATCGGGGGCGGAACCAGGAATTTTTGTGGAGGGGGGGGGGGGGTTTCATCAGCAAATCAATGCTGAAATGTAGACAGGTTTTTTTTGTCCGGACACTTGGCTCCTTAAAATCAATAGCGGGGGTGGCTCGTACCATACTTTCAAAGCGGTCACTGTTCAGATCCGAAGATTATTAACAATATGTTACGGGATGTACAAATACCCCCTAACCCAGCAGGTTCTGTCCGTATTTTGGGGAAAGGCGTATAATACCAGTATAATTTCTTGGGGCGTCGGTGTAGGGGCGCTGGGCAGTACTATTGTACAGGATTACCCCGTAACGTCACACGAATGGGCTATTGTGTACACAGATGCACCCAAAGGCCTCAATTGAATAGCCATGATTCGGAACCAGTTGAATATAATTTTTTATGATTTGGGAAAAGCTTGGCTAGGCCTGACTTGTCTTTTTTATTGCCACAAGAACATTTAATTTTACCTCAAAATAAGTCATCAACTATTGTTACATCATTATGATGTTATCAAAATATAAAACAACAAACCAAAACATTCGACGAAATTTATTTCTTTGTAGATTGTGTTTATCCAGATTACAAACTCATGGGGCATCGAACCGGTACATCTGTGGTTTAGTCGAGTAAACGCACACAAAGACATGTACAATTAGAACTAAAGGAAAGTTGAGTGTCAATACCTTTGTGGTACATTTTGAAACGTGTAAATTATTTTCGCAAACGGACTTGATATTTCTTAATTATTAAATAGCATTCCTAGAAACTAATACCCGACGACACCGAGACTGAAAATTTGATCAAAATGCGGCGTGCAGAGGCAACTAATGGTTGTTTCTCTTTTGTTGATGTTCATAAAAAATGCAAAACTCCTGCTCGTCTATTTCCTTTCCACACATGAAGCGGCACAAAGACGAATGAATAATGATGTCATTAGAGTTGTTTTCATTAAAAAGGTATTGTTGCTTTGATGCAAAGCGTTTGGGTATTATCATCTATGGAGAAGCTATTAAGCTTGACGAACATGCAACGCATGATTGTATAGTTTTGGGAATTTGAAAGGTTATTGTTGGTATAATTATATACGTGCTTTTTCAAAATTTCGATTTTTCTTTTCCGAACGAAATGTAAAAGAATATAATGTCCTGCAACAAATGCCCCCCCCCCCCCGGTGCTCCCCATTTAAATCTTGAAATTAACACAAGTTTGTATTTCTTCAAGCAAAAAAAAAAAGGTAAAAAAAAAAGCCTCGTCGCCGCACCACTTTTTGGGAATGCTCCATACCAGAAACCGGAGCCTTTTTTTTGGCCATGGAATGTTGTTGTCAGTCTCTCTTTTTGGAAAAGCCGAATATATTGGCTAATACTAATAGGGCATCATGCAAACCGCCATGCGAGTGGTCGGTTTCAGAGTACAGGTTACTGACGAGGCTACTTACCGTGTATACAACCATGCATGCAGTGCTCGGCCGATACCGATTCACAAGGCTTTTTACCGGCTTTTCCTTGAAGGGGAGTCAAAAATGAAAATGACTGAATTTGAAAATATTTAAAAATATTCGGCTTGCTCAATTTTATTATGAAAAAAATGATAAAGTACATCTTATTGACTTTTAACTGTGAAAATTATACGTCATTTGCATACTTAATTCCCGCGTTATGTCTAAAACAAGATACGTTTGCGGTAGCACCATGTGAATAAATCACTTTTGTGAGTATGTGTGGTTCTGAAAAGAACCGAGGGACTCAACGTTTCGAACAGTATGTTCTGCCCGTCGTCAGGAGAATGTTATTCACATGGTGCTACCGCAAACCTTTCTTGTCTTAGTATCTTTCCACCATGCAAACCTTCAAATCTCACGTTATGTCTATTTGAATAAAAAGATCACAAAAGCTCGGCTGTCCACCTCTGATAATTCTACGAACTGGTTAATACACATTGAGTATTATGAAACATGGACGTTTTCCCACCTCGATGAATGAACGAGAACTTGCAAAGGATTGTTATATCGCTAACAGCATTTCAGAAGAAAAAGAGTTGACTTGTTCCTCATATGCAAACCATTACAACTGACAGTAAAAACAGTGGTCTTGATTTCAATCATTAATATCTCATTTTAATGAATGCTTGTGTGTATTATCACTACGCTCAATGGCACTCCAAGGACAGCTATAAAAATGGTTTCTTTAAGTAAAACACGCATAACTTCTGTTGGCATAGAGCAATATCAGTAACTGCTTTTTTTCAGATGAGTGGAAGAACATGCTCTTATTAAACATACTTCATTGTATCAAATTTGTGAATCAAATTTGATTGCATTTTGAATCACCTTGTAGACGATAATAATTGCCGTATATGCACAACAACAATCGGGGGCGGAACCAGGAATTTTTGTGGAGGGGGGGGGGGGGTTCATCAGCAAATCAATGCTGAAATGTAGACAGGGTTTTTTTTGTCCGGACACTTGGCTCCTTAAAATCAATAGCGGGGGTGGCTCGTACCATACTTTCAAAGCGGTCACTGTTCAAATCCGACGATTATTAACAATATGTTACGGGATGTACAAATACCCCCTAACCCAGCAGGTTCTGTCCGTATTTTGGGGAAAGGCGTATAATACCAGTATAATTTCTTGGGGTGTCGGTGTAGGGGCGCTGGGCAGTACTATTGTACAGGATTACCCCGTAACGTCACACGAATGGGCTATTGTGTACACAGATGCACCCAAAGGCCTCAATTGAATAGCCATGATTCGGAACCAGTTGAATATAATTTTTTATGATTTGGGAAAAGCTTGGCTAGGCCTGACTTGTCTTTTTTATTGCTACAAGAACATTTAATTTTACCTCAAAATAAGTCATCAACTATTGTTTACATCATTATGATGTTATCAAAATATAAAACAACAAACCAAAACATTCGACGAAATTTATTTCTTTGTATAGATTGTGTTTATCCAGCTTACAAACTCATGGGGCATCCGTGGTTTAGTCGAGTAAACACACACAAAGACATGTAAAATTAGAACTAAAGGAAAGTTGAGTGTCAATACGTTTGTGGTACATTTTTAAACGTGTAAATTATTTTCGCAAACGGACTTGATATTTCTTAATTATTAAATAGCATTCCTAGAAACTAATACCCGACGACACCGAGACTGAAAATTTGATCAAAATGCGGCGTGCAGAGGCAACTAATGGTTGTTTCTCTTTTGTTGATGCTCATAAAAAATGCAAAACTCCTGCTCGTCTATTTCCTTTCCACACATGAAGCGGCACAAAGACGAATGAATAATGATGTCATTAGAGTTGTTTTCATTAAAAAGGTATTGTTGCTTTGATGCAAAGCGTTTGGGTATTATCATCTATGGAGAAGCTATTAAGCTTGACGAACATGCAACGCATGATTGTATAGTTTTGGGAATTTGAAAGGTTATTGTTGGTATAATTATATACGTGCTTTTTCAAAATTTCGATTTTTCTTTTCCGAACGAAATGTAAAAGAATATAATGTCCTGCAACAAATGCCCCCCCCCCGGCGCTCCCCACTTAAAATCTTAAAATTAACACCAATTTGTATTTCTTCAGTGCCACAGATTTAATGTTGGCAATAAGAGCTTTTATAGTGATTTTTTATCAAATCATTTCTCGTAATATATCAGACAAGAGTTTTGCTAATTTTCCGATATTCCAATTTAAGCAGTGAGAGTCGTTTTATCTTAAATATGATCTCAATATAATTTAAAGCAAATTTTGAATTTGTAAGTGTCATTTTCAGGCAACCTGTCAATAAAGACATTTTTGTGAATTTATGATAGTTAATGTTTAACGTGAAGTGAATTACTTTTCAACGGGATAAATAGGGGAAAAC